>BSBK01006307.1:317500-370522 GCA_027943335.1 Chamaecyparis obtusa
GCATGATTCAGATTTGTTTGCTTGCTGGTTTTGATTTGCTATGTTAAGACAGAATTCCATTTGTAGATTATACTTTATTTTATTGTGCTAACCTTTGTGGGGCTAACAAGTTGTGTTTGTAGGTGTGCCCTAGTTACTTGCATAAATTGCTAAAAAGAACGCATGTCAAAGCTTCAAATGCACAAGGGCTACTAATCCTTCTTGCAGGGCTGCCCAAAGCATAAAAACAATCAAGTGCTTGTTCATTTCTTTCATTTTTAAGTGTGGCATATACTAGTTCATTTTTTAGTCACTTAATATCTTGTTATTAGGAGTCTTTTGGTGGTAGGAGAGTATGCTCTTCACCCTTGTGGTGAACCAGAAATCTTGACCCATCTTTAGATTTTGAAAGAAAGAGGGCTAATTGAACATTGCTTGGTGTGTTTGGGAGAGATTTTTGAGATAGGAGAGTATGCTCTTTACCCTTGAGGTGAACCAAAAATCTTGACCCTCAAAGGTTGATCCACTTCTTGTTTAGTTTAGAATCTTTTAGCGGGCCTGCTCTTGAGAAATCAAGAGGAACGACCCAAGTGGGGACAAGCTAATACCAAGATATTCCAACCCACTATAAAATCAAGGCTATCAAGGACACAAAACCTTGGTAGACATAGTACTTGTCTTCGCTTGGTGTGAGTACTTGTGGGATTGTGACCATGAGGAAAATGCCAAGCAAGAATGCTTAAGGTACTCTTGTGGCCGTGAGGTCCGTTACTTGCCGCAAGGTAAGGAGTCCCTTTGGGGAGAAAAAGGGGTATTACAAATGGAAGCCCTTATTACGAACCGTAGATAGAAGCTACCCAATTTTTCCACTTAACATCTTGGTGCAAGGATTGATCCTAGTGGACTAACCTGGATCACCCCAAGACTACTCACCATTTGTGTTCCTTTGGTTGTGTCATTGGCACTTCCATGACAAAGCCAACATCTATTGTGGGAAGCCACTTTGTGTGAGGCAATGAGACATCAAGTGTGGGCCAAGTTGTTGAGTATTGAGCCTTTGTCTTTCTAGGCTAGTAAGTGCTTGATTTTTCTTCGCTGTGATCTACCCATGTAAACATTCTTGAACATCAAACATCACGGTAGTGTTCATAGGATTTTTCACGTTGATATCCCAATTGCATGTCTTGGAAAGGTTTCCTTTTCCCTTGTTCAAGTGTTTGATGACATGTTTGATCACTTACTATTTACAAACCTATCTATTTTTTGCTATTACTATGTTTGGAATCGAGAAATTGAAATCATCAACCTATAACTTTGACAAATTGCCTTCAAAACTAAGATTTACACACTCACTGGTTAAATATCATATGATATTGCATGACTGTCACATCACTTGCCTGGATACTATTGCATTGACTACATGGATACCATCGCATGACCTTATTATGAAATATCATCTGGGAAAATTGTATCATCCCAATACCCTGCGAACTGTCACACAGAGTCATCCTCCTATCTTGTTGTTGTTTGCAATCTGAAGCTGATTTGTGTCATTTGCAGTCTCCTTTGGTTATTCCAAGTCAGATTAGGTTGTTTTTCCTATTATTGGAAGCCTATTTGTGCTTGGGATTCTTGTGTTTTGACCCTTTTGATTAGTAACCTTTGATTTTACAAGTGATCTTGCTTGGAATCGATAAGTTAGAAATTGCCTTTGTTGAAAGAGACCAACCTTTGGATTCTTTGATAACACACTTGGAGAGTCTTAGTAGTCTCTTGTCCAATTCACTTCCATCAAAAATCAATTTCAATCAGATACAACTTGGTTAGAATCATCCTCCTGATCCATGTGTTAGGATACTTATCTGTTGATTGGGCACCTTTGTGGCAGTGTTGATTTACACCTTTTGCAATTTTCTATCTCACCATCTCTCTTTTGGATAATTGAATGATTTTACTATCCTAGTTAGATACCAACATTTCTTAGGGTCATCTTATCACCAAGTGATTTTTATTGCATGTCAGTTATGACAAGGTACCAAGTGAATCAAGGAAAATGACCTTAGATAGTCTTTAACTAATTACCCCCTATTCAAACTCACCAAAGATGTAAAGGAAGTGAGCCTATGTTTGACCAATCACCTAGGAGTGAGTCCAAAGTTTGGTTTAAACCTAAGAGAAATCCTAGTGAGTTGACCACATCCTTAGCACCTTCTCAATTAGATATGGACATGAGTTACACCATGACACGAAAGGAGAGAGAAGCAATGGATCAAAATCTTGACGACATATTTCAGAGACATAGAGACAACATTCTATTTGGTGATTCCTCTCATAAAAATCAACCAGAATCACCCCCTATCAATACTAGATATTTGGATGCCCATCAAAGGGCTGAAAGGTATACAAGATGAGCTCACCAAGATGAATGGCCACAACATGAAGACCAAAACAATGAACCTTGTGATGCTCATGTAAATGACACGTATACTAATGACTTGTTCAAACATTTGAGACCAAGTTCTCCACTTCAAACAACCTCAAGGTATACAAGTGAAAGGCTCAAAAGAATTGAGTGCGAGAAGAAAGCCTTTTTGGATGAACAAGCCACAAAAGAAGAGAGGTTTAGACTACTAGAGGCAAAGAGACAAGCCTTGTTAGAATTGGAAAAGAAAGCCTCTCAAGAAGAACAAGATAGACTTTTGGCCCAACAGCTTAATGCCCAATTCAACAACGGGGGTGTCAATAGTGGAAACAATTCTCCACCATCTACTCCTTTGGGGACCCCACAAAGCAAAAGGTGTTCAAGGACCCCTTCAAGATCTCCTAGTCCTAGAGGAAGAAGGACTTCACAACATGCTCATTATAGGAGACAAACACCTCGTAGGAGCTCAAGACAACCCACGCAATGAGCTCATCATGGTTTCCAACATGGAGGTAGTAGCTCAGGTTCTGATGCTCAAGACTTCATGAGGATGCAACAAGAACCACTCTTCCAATAGTATGTGGAGAGGTATCTAGAGAAAACAAAGACAAGTTCCTAGAGAGCTTGATCAACAAGGGTGCTAGAGTTCCTTACAACTTTGATGTGGATAGAAAGATCAAGAAGCAAGGTCCATCCCAAGAAGAGGAGATCAAGAAAATCAAGCATAGGATGGAAAAGGTGTTGTCACCTAAGAGTTCCTTTTCACTTGGCTCAATCTATCCCAATCCTTTTGACAAGAGTGTGAGCATGAAATATTTTCCTAGGAAGGTGGAAATCCCCCAATATGACAAGTATGATGGTAATGGGGATCCACATGACCATGCGCGCTAGTTCTACATTATGAGCTTTGAGTTTCATCAAGATGACTCCTATCTCATGAGGTTGTTCACAAGGAGTCTCAAAGGTCAAGCAATGGAGTGGTTTACCAACATAACTCCTCCCATCAAGACCTTCAAAGAAATTGTTCATAGATTCATCCAACACTTTGCCTATAATCTTTTGAGATCTGTCACTATGTTGGACCTATGTAACTTGAAAAAAAATCAAGGGGAATCCTTTGTTGCTTTCTTGCAAAGGTGGAGACGTCAATGTTCTTGCTACTCAAGGACCATTCATTAAAAGGAGAAGATTGATATTCTTATTAGCAACTTGGTTCCTGAGATGTCGTACGAAGTTTGGAAAATGGTCTTTGACTCCTTCAACACCATGGTCAAAACCGCGTGCAGAATTGAGGAAGTTTTGAAAGAGCAAGGAATTTTGACCAACAAAAAAAACAACAACAATGGTCAAAATAACCATAATGCTAATAAGGATAAAGGGAAAAACTTGCACTGGAATAAGAACAAGCAAGTGGTTAATCATGGAGTGGTGGACTCTTCTCAACCTAAGGATCAAGGTGTTCTTCACTTATCTAGTGTTGTTCAAGAAATGAAGCTCAACATGTCCAACCAACAAGAACATAAGCCAAGATACCAAGACAAGCCCAAGAAAGAGAGGCGTCAATTTTCAAATCTTGGTGATTCCTATGAGGATGTCTTCAAAATGCTTACTTCCAACAATCTTGTACATCCTCAAGACCCCGCAAAGCATCATATTCCTAATGCCAAACCACATTGGTGCGATGAGAAAGCTTTCTACAAATTCCATAATGGTATTGGACACAATATTGAACACTGTTGGAAACTTAAGCATATCATCCAAGATCTCATTGAGAGTGGAAAACTTAAGGTGGATGGTTTGAACACTAATGCTAATCACAAGGCTTTTAAAGAACCTTTTCTGAAATATGAGAAGGGGGAAACCTCTAAACCAAAGAATAGAAAAGTTGAGATCAACTACACTTACATAGTTGCAGAAAATGTGGTCAACATGCTTGAAGTTGTGGAAGAAAGTATTAACATGATGAGGAGCAAAGATCCCTATGTTTATGATGTGGACTCTCCTCCTATCTTTGATGAAGAACCTATGGTGGTGCTAAGGGGTCCTCACTCTAGAAGGTCATCCCAAGCTCTTAATGTTGTGATGAGAAGTCAAGGTCCTATTGTCATTAGAGGACCCATTTCCAACCCATCTAGTAAACCAAAACAAGTGGCATCCAAGAATGTCACTACAAAATCAGTAGTTGATCCCAAAATGAGTTATAATCTTATTGACCAGTTGCGGAGAACCCCGGCTTAGATTTCAATCTTTGAGCTTTTAGAATTGTCCCCAAGACATAAGCGTGTCTTTGAGGATGACTTGCACACAACAAATAATCCTACCAACATAGATGTCAATCAATTCCAAAACATGGTCAATCATATTGCCAGCCCACATTACCTCACTTTTTCAGAAGATGATGATAAATCTTTGAGCCACCCACATAATCTTTCCCTTCACATTGAAGTCATGATCCATAAAATCCATGTTAGGCATGTGTTGATAGATGGGGGTGTTGGGCTCAATATTTGTTCTTTAAGTCTTTTAAAAACATTGGGTTACTTAGAAGAGGTCATCGATGCTAGAAATAAAATCACCATAAAAGCCTATGATGAGGCAGAAAGAAGTTCCAAAGGGTTGGTTGTTCTTCCTATTAGGATTGGCCCCATTGAGAAAGACATTTTGTTCCAAATTGTTGATGTTGGTCCTCTAGCATACAACATATTACTTGGTAGGCCATGGATCCATGAGATGCAAGAAGTGCCATCCACCTACCACCAGTGTGTTAAGTTCCCCTATAATGGAGTATAAATTTGTATACCTGGGGATAGCACCTTATCTGTCAACTCCATTTTAGCAGGGACTCATGTTCCCCTCAATAGAGAAGCAGAGGATTTCAATGCAACTCTAGCATAGTGCAAAGATAAGTTCAAATCAATAGACCTTGGTATGGGAGGGTATCAACTCAACTCCTTTACAAAGATTCCAGTTTCACCTAGGTCTTATGGCAAGCCTTCCCAAGAGATGAAACCTTCCTCTTCAGCCATGACTTTATTTGACACATTTGTAGAGTCCTCAGTCCCTATCCAAGATGAGAAAGAAGAGGTAGCTGTTAAGGATTGGATTTATAGAGAAGATAAATGCATGCACAATGAAAACTTCTCTCCCTCTCCTAAGGCTTATGAAAGAGGGTACACTTTTGTCAAAAAAATGGGCTATCTAGGACATGGCCCTCTTAGTCATAAATTGGATGCTAGAGCTAAACCTCTCGATCATGCTCTTTTTGGATGCAACTCTAAGAAGATGGTTGGCCTAGGATTTGCAAATCAAAATAAGAAAACTGCTCCTATCCTTGCTAAGTCGAATAGTAAAGATGGACCAAAATACATACCAAATTTGACAAACCAACAAGATATGTGTGAATATTGGGTCCCTTCCACCAATCTCCTTTGGGGAGATTCAAATAATCTAGTTTCTCATGCAACAGCTTCAAGCCTAGAACAGGATGAATCTGCTGTTGAAGATCCTGTCAAGGAACATCAATACAAGAATGGTGTTTGAGAAGGTGTTACCCTTGGTGATATTAGAGCCTCTACATCAAGATGTCGTAAAAATGCATGGTGTAAACATCCCAGTTGGGATTCAAATACAGATTCACACAAGTATGAATGGGAGTCTCTCTCTGATTCTTCCATAATTGACATGGATGTTGATGTTGTCCATACTTATAGTTCTCCCCCTAAGGTAGCTGATGAGTCATATGTAGGATTAGAGGACTGGAACCCACGTGTTGCCCTAGTGGATGATTCTTCGCTTGGTAGGATGAGTCCTGATTTGGGTAACTTAGAAGAATACTTGACAGACTCTGACTCTTCGGTCACTAGAGATGACATCATCTGTATTCATAACCTTGAACCTACCATTGAATTGCCTCTTGCTAACCCTCATCTCATTGATTGGTACCAATGATATCCAGAACCTGAGCTCTTGACATTCCAGAATGACTATGAGATAACATGTTACCTCAATGCAATTGAACCCGTAGTCTCTTCCACCAGTGAACCAGCTACTAGCTTGACCGAGCCAGACATCAAGTACCTTAGTCAAAAAATAAAAAGAAAAGAAAAAAAGAATAAGTGTTCTGATGGCGAAAACCACTGTGTGGCGGTGTCAAAACTAAAAAAGTAAAAATAAATGATGTATCCAAGGGTGAAAACCTCTCTGAGGCACCTAAGGATGAGGTACTTGATCGTCTCCCAAGTTACTTTCAAGACAGATCTTTAGTGCTTGTTGAGCCAACACAAGCAGTCAACTTGGGTACCGATGAGGCTTCGCAGATGATACACTTGGCTCAGTCCTTGTCAATACAAGAAAGGGAAGCATACACCAAGTTCTTACAGAGAAAGAAGATTAACTTTTCTTGGACTTATTTAAATATGCTAGGGTTGGACACTAATCTTATTATGCATCACTTGTCCATAGCTCCAGGTGTTAAACCAGTCAAACAAAAATTGAGAACAGTGCATCCTCATATAGCTCTTCTAGTCAAAGCAAAATTAGAAAAACTCCTCACTGCAGGATTCATAAGAGCTATTGATTATGCCGAATGGATATCAAATATTGTACTAGTTTCAAAACATGACAAATCCATTTGCATTTGCATAGACTTTAGAGATCTCAATAGAGCATGCCCAAAGGATGATTTTTCACTCCCAAATATAGAAATGATAGTGGACATGACAATGGGTTATGAGATCTATTCCTTGATGGATGTTTTTTTTGGGCATAATCAAATCAAGATAGCCCTTAAAGACCAGGAAAAGACTACATTTACTTACGCATGGGGTACCTATTGCTGGAACATTATGCCATTTGGAATGAAAAATGTAGGAGCTACCTACCAATGAGCTATGACAACTATCTTTCATGACATGATGCATAAGAATATGGAAGATTGTGTGGATGACACCTTGGCTAAATCTAAGAAAAGGGGCACACACTTAGGATATTTGGAAGTTATTCTAGATCGCATGGAACAATTCCAACTAAGATTAAATCCAAAAAAGTGTGCATTTGGTGTTACCTCTAGGAAACTTTTAGGATTCATTATTTCAGCAAAAGGAATAGAGGTAGACTTTGAAAAAGTCCAAGCAATCATGGATATGCCACCTCCTAAAAACATTAGTCAAATGAGGAGTCTTCAAGGATGTCTTCAATCTATAAGAAGGTAAATTTCACAGCTGGTAGATAGAGCTCAGCCTCTCAAGAACTTGCATAAGGGAGTTAAGTGTATCTAGAATGAGGATTGTCAAAAAAAATGGACCAAATCAAGAAATATCTAGCAAATCCTCCTATTTTAATGCCTCCTATCCCAGGAAAACCACTCATTCTATATGTTTCAGCAACAAAATCTTCCTTGGGGGCATTACTAGCTCAACCTAATGAAAATGGGAAAGAAAGAGCCATATATTACATTAGTCGTACGCTTGTTTCATATGAGGTTAATTACACCAGTATTGAGAAAGCTTGCCTCACAGTGGCATTTGCTTCCCAAAATTTGTGACATTACATGCTTGCACACATAGTACACCTCATAGAAAAAATTGATCCTCTCAAGTATTTACTCAGTAAAGCTACCCTCACGTATAGACTTGCTAAATGGATGATGATTCTTTCAAAATTTGACATAGAATACATTGAGCGTAAAGCTATAAAAGGACAAGCTATAGTTGATCAATTGGCTGACTTCCCAATTCAAGACAGTGTACCTATTCAAGTTGCCTTTCTAGATGAGCACCTCATGTACATGACTGAGAGAACATGGAAGATGTTCTTTGATGGATCTTTCATGCAAAATGGTTCTGGAGCAAGTGTTCTATTTGTTTCTCCTCATGGCTACACAATTCCTAAGTCTTACAAGTTATTGTTCCCATGTACAAACAACATTGCTGAGTATGAAGCTTTGACAAATGGGCTCAAAATGGCCATAGAATGGAGAATCACAGAGCTACATATCTATGGGGATTCACAATTGATAATCAACCAGGTTAATGAAGAATATCAAACAAAAGATGAGAAACTGGTACCTTATAAGAAAATGGTTGATTCATTGAGACGGTATTTCACATTCGTCACATTTCAGCAAATCCTTAGAGCAAAAAATAAAGTAGCTGATGCTATGGCTACACTTGCTTCACTTCTTTAGTTAGAGCAGCATGAATCCAGATTTGAATTCCTAGTGGAAGAGCTACATCATCCTATCTATGACTCCCAAGAAAGCCATGTTATCTGTACCCTTGTTGGTCATGAATCATCCCGTTATGGTGCCATTTACTCATATCTTTGTGATGGCATTATCCCTAATACCTTTAACTACTCTGAATGAAGAAACCTTACCTAAAATGCCTCTTGCCATACCCTTATCTCTAGTGATTTGTATAGTAGGGGTTTAGATGGGATGCTTCTTAGATGCTTAGAAAAGGAAGAATCTGATCAAGTGTTAGTTGACATTCACGAAGGCATCTGTGGGGGACATTCCAATGGTCTTTCCATGGCTCGAAGGTTGCTTAGGGCAGGGTACTATTGGCCTACCATGAAGATGGATGCAGTAGCTTTTGCAAAATCATGTGAAAAGTGTCAAAAACATGGTCACCTGATACATGCTCCAGCCAGGGAGCTTATTCCTTCTATATCTCATTGGCCATTTCAGCACTGGGCCTTTGATCTTGTTGGGCAGATTCATCCCAACTCATCAGGTGGACACAAATTTATCATCATTGCTACTTCTATGCACCCTAAAATGGTCCCCTAGACTTTGGGCCCCATTTATTCAATTTGTCAAATATCAATTTTCTAGATCAATGCTTTACAATATATTCAAATCAATTTCCTTGATCAAATCATAACTATTTCAATCATTTCAATAATCTCCTAAGGTTTAATCATGTCATCAATAATTTTATTTAATTAAAAGAAATAATCCCTTTTAAATAAATAAAATAACTTTATTTAATTGAAAGTAATATCTCTTAAGAAAAATAAATTTATTTAATTAAAACCCTTTTTAATTAAATGATTTTATTTTATTTAATTAATATTCATCTTTTAATTAAATAACCTTATTTTATTTAATTAAAAGAGAATTATTCTTTTAAAATAAATAAAATCCTCTCAAAAGATCTTTTGTGATGGAAAAGGAAATAAATCAAATAAAAATAAAACAAAAATCCTTTTTCTGATTCTTTCAATAAATTTTATTTAAGTAAAAGAAATATTCTCTTAAATAAATAAAATAACCTTATTTAATTGAAAGAAATATCTTTTAAATGAAATAAAATCTTTTTTAATTTAATGATTTTATCTTATTTAGAATAATATCTCTCTTTTAATTAAATAATGTTATCTTATTTAATTAATAGAGAATCATACTTTTAAATAAATAAAAAATCTTCTTAAAGCTCTTTGTGATGAAAAAAGGGAAACAAATAATTAAAAATAAATAAAATTCCTTTTCTCTCCACACTTTCTAAAAAATGAGCTTTCTTTCCTCTTTTTTGGATTTATCCCACATTGATCTTGGAGATGCATTCTTGTCATCAGTTTCTTATATAAGGAGCCCTCTCCTTCTCAATTAGAGATCTAGAATTTTCATACCGTTGTTATGTTGCAAGTTTTCTTGGCGACATTGGAGCTTTGGAGATCATTGTTTTAGCTTGCATAGTTACATATAGATTAATATTCATAGCATTTTAGTTTAATTTATTTCATTGTTTTAGCTTAATCTCCATTTCAATAAAGTAGTTTATTTTCATGCATTGCAATCATATAGATTAATTTCATTTGCATGCAAGAACTTGATGATTCAACGGAGATTGGCATTCTTTCTTCTCATCCTTGAATCTCTCGTTCTGTGGTGTACTTGCATGGGTTCAACTCAATCAATCTGAGGGCCTCATAACAATTCATGCACTCCACAAATAGAGAGCTGTGAATTGATATTTGAGAGCTCATTATTGAGTCTTCTTTAATGCAAGGATTCATATAAGTGTGATCATTTTCAGTTCACACATTTTTGGTGCCCACCGTGGGGCAGAAAAGATTAATTTCTGGCCTCATTCTTGATTGGTTTTTTAGTTTTAGTGTTGGTTCCAGGCCTTGTACGGCTATGTACAGACTAAAAATCCTATAATATAGTAATGTATGGATATAATGATAAATCATCTTTCTCATGCTTTTGGTTTGGTTCATTTTTATTAAGAAATGAATAAGTTGTGATCATTTTGGTGAAAGTGGGTATTTGCAGATTTGAGATTCTCTGAATATAGTTAGATTGAAATGTTTGGTACGGACAAATTGTGAAGAATCAGGACCTATAATAATATTCATTGGAAAGATACATAAATTATCTTTCATTTTCTTTTGGTTTGAGTCATTTTTATGCAAATTTGTGAAAGTTACGGGTATTTGAGTGAAAACTAGTTTTTAACAATCTGCATTAGAGTTGCAGGCAATGATTTTCTCTTAGAAAATAATTTATGAATGGGAAAAATAAATGGCTTATATATTTGGAAACTAGATTCATTAAAAGTTTCTGTGAAATTTGTTTGGTTTCATTTGGATTCTTTTTGAGAAAGATATGTGATTCCCTAGGCAGGGTTTGGTGTTTTAAATCTAATTTATGATAGAAAATTTGCAGTCTGAAAAGGTTATTGGTTGAGGAACCAAATAGAATCATAAAACTTTATAATTTTGGGAAATGGTAGTTCTTGATGTTGGCTAAAAACTTCATTCTTTCCAAAAAATTTAATATTGTTATTTTATGTGTCAAATAAATCAATCTTTAAAGATTGTCTTGAAGACAACAATGTTAAATCAAACTCCTAACAATTGATTTTCATATCTAACTATCTTAGGGTTTTTTTTTAGATGTGTGCTAAATGCTGGAGTGCAGATCTTTGGACCTAAGGTGAGTTCTTAAAATCTTTATAACACTTGGTTTTGGCATAAAATTAATCTCTCATGTGTTTGGCTTGAGTGTTACATGCTTTCATAGAACACATTTTTGATGCTCTTAATGGGAAATGAATGAACATAGATTTGCTTTTATACAAGTTTGTATTTAAGTGCATGCTTGTCTTTTACCTCTAAGTAATTCTTGGTCTCAAATATCAAAATATCTCATTGAGTAATCTAGGGCATGGATTCATTCCTAGTTTACATGAAGAGTTAAATGCACCACTTTGTGGACTCACTTCATGTTTACTTGGAAAGTTAAATATTCCATGATTCAAACCCTCTTGCACTTATGAGTAGTATTGATAAGCAGTCTTCGATTACTTGTGATTGATCTAGATTTCTATCTTAGGTTATTGGACTCGCTCATCCGCTGGCCCCTTGTTCCACCCTATGGTTGCAATCTCAGCGCCACATTAAAGGGGAGGGGTCTACAGGAAAGAAGCGTTAATTGTTCCACTAGGCAACCCTTTTGTGCTTTTTGGAACTCACTTGTTTTCTAAGTTGTGGACTCATTTGTAGCTTGTGTGAGGTGTTAAGTGTTCCACCTTGTGGACTCACCTCATATTTTCTTTAAGCATTAAGTGTTCCACCTTTAGTGCTTTTCAATACTTTTTTATAGAGAATTACTTACTTTTCATTTTTTAGAAGGCCTGCTTGTGGATTTCATCACCTCAAGGGATGACCTTAACTCCCGTGTTTCGGCGGAGTATAAATATTAGGAGGTGAATCCAAAGACACCTCTCTTGGGAATGAGTTAGATTTCACTCTTGGCTAAGCCTCAAAGAACTTTATACCTTTGAGAAGTGAAGGAGGAGATTTGGGTTACCGTCTCCCCCCGGCTGTGTGATTTTTGATTCTTCTCATCTACAGATTTGTGCCTCACGTACCTTGCGTATATCAAGGATGCCCTTTAGAAAAGCCACGTATATCCTTCTAGACAGCTTGCTAGGATGTTGTTGTGTTCTAAGTGCCTGCTAAAACATCTTCAAGAACATACACAAGTAACATCTTTAAGGAGTAGCATACTAAGTCACTATTCTTGTTCATGTGCAAGGTTGCTTTGCCCCTTGCTCATTGTTTGAAGACAATTGCTTGCTTGAACTCCCTGATTGTTATCTTATGTGCTTGATACAAATCCATTGATATACTTGCTTGGTCTTTGAAAATGAACAACAAACTAAAATACTGAGTTCTTTGATTAGGTGACTTGTCCCAGTTCTAGAGACCTGTTCTATATTTAGGGTTCTTGTGTCCTTGACCTTTTGAGTTAGTGATCCTTGATCTCATAAGTGATTTTTCTTGAGATTGGAAAATCAGGAACTATTCCTGTCAAATAGATAAATTTTCAGACTCTTTGATAACACACTTGGAGAGTGCTAGTAATCTCTTCATCCACCCATTTTCATACAACTCAAACTTAGTATACTTTGTGTAAGTCATCCTCTTGATCCATACGTGCTAGGGTATTCACCCAAGAATTGAGCACCTTTGTGACAGTGTTGGTTTGCACCTATTTGCAATAGTTCTATTTCACCATTTCTCTCGAAAAAGAGAAAACTTTTACTATCCTAGTCTAGTATTGACGTTTCCTAGAATTGTCTATTTTCTTGAACTCTCCCTTTCATGTCAGTAACAACAAGATATCAAGTGAGCCAAGGAAAGTGACCTCAGATAGTCTTCAACCAACTACCCCCGGTTCACACTCATCAAAAGAGAAAGGAAAAGGAACCAATATTTAACCAGTCACCTAAGAGTAAGTTTGAAACCTGGTTTGACCCAAAGAGCCATTTTAGCAATTTGAGTACCCCCTCAGCACCTTCCCACTTAGGTATGGATATGAGTTATACTATCACTAGGCGGGAGAGGGAAGCCATGGATCAAACTCTTGATGACATCTATGAAAGACACAGAGACAAGATTTTTTTTGGTAATTCCTCTCATGATGCTCAACCTAGTTCACCCCCCATCAGCACTAGGTACCTAGATGCACATCAAAGAGCTGAAAGGCATGAGAGATGAGATCACCTAGAACAATGGTCACAACACGAAGACCAAGACAATGAACCTGGTGATGCTCATGTCAATGCAATGTATACCAATGATTTGTACAAACATTCAAGACCAAACTCTCCACTTCGAACAACCTCAAGGCATACAAGTGAAAGGCTTAAAAGGATTGAGCGTGAGAAGAAAGCCTTTTTAGATGAGCAAGCTGCACAGCAAGAAAAATTTAGACAGCTTGAGGCAGAGAGCCAAGCTTTATTGGAAGTACAAAGGAAACTTTCTCAAGAAGAGCAAGATAGGCTTTTAGCCCAACAAATTAATACCCAATTCAACAATAGGGGTGCCAATAGTGGAAATAATTCTTCTCCCTCCACCCCTTCCAGAACACCAAGAAGTAGAAGGTGGTCAAGAACCCCTTCTAGATCTCCTAGTCCTAGAGGAAGAAGGGCCTCTCAGTATGCTCACTATAGGAGGAAAACCCTTCCCAGAAACTCAAGACCCCACTCCCAACATGTACATCATGGTTCCCAACATGGAGGTGATAGCTCACATTATGACCTTGATACTCAAGATTTTATGCGAATGCAACAAGAGCCTATCTTCCAACAGTATGTGGATAGGTATTTGGAACAAAACAAAGATAAATTCTTGGAAAGTCTAATCAACAAGGGTGCCAGAGTCTCTTATAATTTTGATGTGCACAACAAAATACAAAAGCAAAATCCCTCTCAAGAGGAAGAAATTCACCAAATGAAGCAAATGATGGAGAAAATGATGCAACCTAAGAGCTCATTCTCACTAGACTCGATCTGTCCTAATCCATTCGACAAGAGTGTGAGTATGAAGGATTTTCCAAGGAGAGTGGAATTCCCTCAATATGATAAATATGATGGCAGTGGTGATCCACACGACCATGTGCGCCAGTTCTATACTATGAGCTTTGAATTCCATCAGGATGACTCCTATTTGATGAGGTTATTCCCTAGAAGTCTTAAAGGACAAGAAATGGAATGGTTTACCAATATCACTCCCCCTATCAAGACATTTAGAGAACTTGTTCATAGATTCGTCCAAAACTTTGCATATAATCTATCAAGATCTGTTACTATGTTGGACCTATGCAACTTGAAACAAAATCAAGGGGAACCCTTTGTTACCTTCTTGCAAATGTGGAGAAGATAGTGCTCTCAGTATCCTAGGATGATCCATGAGGATGAAAAGATTGACATACTTGTTAGTAACTTGGTGCCTGAAATGAGAAATGAGATTCAAAAGATAGTCTTCAATTCCTTTGATACCATGGTTGAAACTGCATGCCGCATTGAGGATGTTCTAAAAGAACAAGGCATTTTGACCAAACATAGCAACAATGGCAACAATGGTCAACACAACAACAAGGATAAAGGGAAGAACAACAATTGGAACAAGAACAAACAAGTTGTCAATGATGGAGTTGTAGACTCTCCCCAACCTAAAGATCAAGGTGTCCTTCACTTGTCCAATGCAATTAAAGCTATGAAGCTCAATGTACCTCCTTAGCAAGAAGGTAAACCAAGATATCAGGAGAGGCCCAAAAAGGAGAAGCGGCAATTTACCAAATTGGGTGACTCATATGAGGATGTTCTCAAAACTCTCATTGCTAACAACTTGGCACATCCTCAGGATCCTGCAAAACATTACATCCCTGACATTAAGCCACATTGGTGGGATGAGAATGCTTTCTGCATGTTTCATATTGCATTGGGCATACCATTGAGAATTGCTGGAAACTCAAGCACATTATCCAAGATCTCATTGAGAATGGAAAGCTTAAGGTGGATGGACTAAATACCAATGCTGATCACAAAGCATTTAAAGAGCTATTGCCTAAGTATGACAAGGGGGAAACCTCTAAACCAAAGGATGGCAAGGCTGCAATCAAATACACTTACACAGTGGTAGAAAATGTGGTAAACATGCTTGAAGTTTTGGACCAAGTGTTAATATGATGAGGAGTAAGGACCCACATGGTTATGACTCTCCCCCTATCTTTGACAAAGAACCTATTGTGGTGCTGAGAGGTCCTCATTCTAGGTTATCTTCTCAAGCCCTTAATGCTGTTACCAGGAGTCAAAGCCCTATTGTTCTTAGAGGTCCTAGTTCAGGTCCATCCAACAAACCCACGCAAGTGGCATCCAAGAATGTCACCAAGTCCACCACTGCTCCCAAACCAAACTACAATCTTGTAGATCAGTTACAGAAAACTCCAGCATAAATATCAATCTTGGAGCTTCTAGAGTTGTCCCCTAGACATAAACAGATCCTTGAGGATGCTTTGCGCACAACAAATGTCCCCAACAACATCGATATCAACCAATTCCAAGGCATGGTGAATCACATTACTAGCCCACATTACCTCTCTTTCTTAGAAGATGATGACAAATCCCTAAGCCATCCACACAATCTTGCCCTTCACATTGAAGTAATGATTCATAAAACCTATGTCAGGCGCGTGTTGATAGATGGGGGTGCTAGGCTAAATATTTGTACTTTAAGTTTTTTTAAAACTTTGGGCTATTCAGAGGAAGTGATCGAGACTAAAAAGAAGATCACTATAAAGGCCTATGATGAGGTAGAATGAAGTTCTAAGGGGTTGGTTGTCCTTCCTATCAGGATTGGCCCAATTGAAAAAGATATCTTGTTCCAAATTGTTGATACTAGACCCCTTGCATACAACATCTTATTGGGTAGACCATGGATTCATGACATGCAGGCAATGCCATCTACCTACCACCAGTGTGTTAAGTTCCCCTACAATGGAGTGGAAATTTGCATACCAGGGGATAGCACTTTATCAGTTAATTCAATCTTAGCTAATGTTCATGTCCCTCTTAATCGAGAAGCAGAGGATTATCAAGCAACTTTAGCAGACTGTCAAGACAAGTTTAAATCAATAGACCTTGCCATGGGGGGGGTATCAACTTGACTCTTTTGCAAAGATGCCTGTTTCCCCAAGGTCCTATGGAAAACCTTCATAGGAGATGAAACCATCTTCGGCGATGACACTATTTGAAAAGTTTGTGGAATCCTCAATACCAATACAAGATGAAAAAGAGGAAGTAGCTATTCAAGATTGGATATACAAAGAGGAGAAGTACCAACACAAAGAAAATTTCTCCCCCTCTCCTAAGTCCTATGGGAGAGGATATACTTTTGTCAAGAAGATGGGTTATCCAGTATATGGCCCTCTTAGTCACAGGTTAGATGCTAGAGCCGAACCACTTAATCATGATCTTTTTGGACGTAAGTCTAAGAAACCGGTTGACCTAGGCTTTATGAAGAATAACAAGTGCACTGTCCCCATTCTTGATAGGTAGGATAGTGAAGATGACATAGAATATGTACCAGATTTGACAAATCAACAAGACATGACAGATGATTGGGTACCTTAGACAAATCTCCTTTGGGGAGATTCCAGAGATTTAACAATTGACAGTCCTCCTATCCTAGCTGCGATAGATAGTGACTATATGAATGCAAGATTGACTATGGATAGTGTCTCCATCCCAGCTACAATAGATGGTGATAATTCAAATAATTTTGTGATTGAGAAAATTGCTAGAGGAGAGGAAACTCTTCCAAATCTTGAGGCTTCTATATCACGAGGCCCCAACAATAATTTAGAAACAGACTCTTATGAAGTTTGAATGGGATTCACTCTCAGACGCAAGAGTTGACTTGGACATGGATGTTGTCCATGATTATAGTTCTCAATCGGATGTAGCTGATGAGTCGTGTGTTAGATTAGAAGATTGGAACCCACGTGTCACGTTAGTAGATGATTCTTCACTCGATAGGGTAAATTTTGATTTAGACACCTTAGAGGGATACTTGACAAACTCCAATTCTATGGTCACCAAAGATGACATCACCTATATCCTTAATCTTGAACCAGTCATTAACCTACCGCTTATTGACCCCAACCTTATTGATTGGTCTCAATGTTATCAAGAGCCTCAACTCTTGACATTTCACAATGACTATGAGATCACCTGCTATCTAAATGCCATTGAACTTGTAGTCTCTTCCACCAGTGAACCAGCTACTAGTATGATAGAACCTGACATCAAGTACCTTAGTCACAAGATAAAAAGAAAAGAAAAAAAGAATAAGAGTTTTGATGGTGAAAACCACTGTGTGGCGGTGTCAGAACCAAAAAAGGTAAAAATAAAATACGTATCCAAGGGTGAAAACCTCTCCGAGGCACCTACAAAAGAGGTACTTGATAGTCTCCCAAGCTATTTTTAGGATAGATCATCAGTATTGGTTGAACCTACAGAAGCTGTTAATTTGGGCACAGAAGAGGCTCCAAAAATTGTACACTTGGCTAAATCTTTATCACCTCAAGAAAAGAAAGCCTACATTGAGTTCCTCCAAAAGAAGAAAATTAATTTTGCATGGACATATTCAGACATGCCAGGGTTGGACACTAATCTCATTATGCATCATTTGTCCATAGCTCCAAGTGTCAAACCAGTCAAACAAAAGTTGAGAAAAATGCACCCTCATATAGCTCTTCTAGTGAAAGTTAAATTAGAAAAGCTCCTTGGTGCAGGATTCATTAGAGCTATAGACTATGCCGACTGGATTTCCAACATTGTACCTATTTCCAAACATGATAAATCCATCCGAATCTGTACAAATTTTAGAGATATTAATAGAGCATGCCCAAAGGATGATTTTCCACTTCCTAACATAGACATGATAGTGGACATGACGGTGGGCTATGAGATCTATTCCTTGATGGATGGTTTTTCTGGGTATAATCAGATCAAGATTGCTCCTGAGGATCAGGAAAAGACTGCATTCACATGTGCATGGGGTACTTATTGTTGGAACCTCATGCCCTTTGGATTGAAAAATGTAGGAGCTACTTATCAAAGAGCTATGACAACCATCTTCCATGACATGATGCATAAGAATATGGAAGATTATGTGGATGACACCCTCGCTAAGTCTAAGAAAAGAGGAACACATCTGGCTGATTTAGAAGTAATTCTGGATCGCATGGAACAATTTCAACTAAGATTAAACCCAAAAAAGTGTGCATTTGGTGTTACTTCTGGAAAATTATTGGGATTCATCATTTCAGCCAAAGGGATAGAAGTGGACCCTGAAAAGTTCCAAGCCATTATAGACATGCCACCTCCCAAAAATATCAGTCAAATGAGGAGTCTTCAAGGATGCCTTCAATCCATAAGAAGGTTTATTTCACAATTGGCAGATAGAGCACATCCCTTTAACAAAAACTTGCATAAAGGTGTTCAGTGTTTCTGGAATGAGGATTGCCAGAAGAGCATGGATCAAATTAAGGAATACTTGGCAAGTCCTCCCATTTTAATGCCTCCCATTCCAGGAAAACCCCTCATTTTGTATGTCTCAGCTACTGAATCTTCACTGGGGGCATTGTTGGCTCAATTAGATGAACAAGGGAAAGAAAGGGCCATATTATATTAGTCGTACTCTTGTTGCTTATGAGGTCAATTATACTAGTATTGAAAAAGCTTTTCTTGCAGTAGTGTTTGCTTCTCAAAAATTGTGACACTATATGCTTGCACACACCATACACCTCATAGAAAAAATTGATCCTCTCAAATACTTACTCGGTAAAGTTGCTCTCATGGGTAGACTTGCTAAATGGATGATGATTCTTTCTAAATTTGACATAGAGTATATTGAGCACAAGGCAATCAAAGGCCAGGCTATTGTAGATCAACTAGCTAATTTCCCAATTCAAGATAATATTCCCATTCAAGTCAATTTCCCAAATGAACATCTTATGTACATGACTGAGAGATCCTGGAAACTGTTCTTTGATGGTTCCTACGTGTAAAATGGTTCTGGAGCTGGTGTGTTGTTTGTCTCTCCACACGGGTACACTATTCCCAAATCTTACAAGTTACTCTTCCCATGCACAAACAACATAGCTGAATATGAGGCTTTAACAATTGGATTAAAAATGGCTATAGAGTGGAATATCATAGAACTACATATCTATGGGGATTCTCAGTTGATCATTAATCAAGTCAATGAGAAATACCAAACAAAAGATGACAAGTTGATACCTTACAAAAAAATGGTTGATTCATTAAGATGGTATTTTACTTTTGTGACTTTTCAACAAATCCCTAGGGCTGAGAACAAAGTAGTTGATGATATGGCCACCCTTGCTTCACTTCTTCAGTTAGAGGAACATGATTCCAGATATGAATTCCTGGTGGAAGAGCTACATTATCCCATTTATGACTCTCAAGAAAGCCATGTCATTTGTACCCTTGTCAATCATGAATCCTCTCGCTATGGTGCTATTTACTCATATCTCTGTGATGGCATCATCCCCAACACATTTAACCGATCTAAAAAAAGAAACCTTGTCCGTAATGCCTCCCACCATTCCCTCATCTCTGGTGATTTGTATAGGAGGGGTCTAGATGGGACACTTCTTAGGTGCTTAGAAAAGGAGGAATCCGATCAAGCGCTAGTTGACATCCATGAGGGCATATGTGGGGGACATTCTAATGGTCTTTCGCTCAAAGGTTGCTTAGGGTGGGGTACTATTGGCCTACAATGCAGATAGATGCGGTAGCTTTTGCCAAGTCTTGTGAAAAATGTCAAAAACATGGACACCTGATACATGCTCCAGGTAGGGAGCTAATTCCTTCTATATCTCACTGGCCATTTCAGCGATGGGCCTTTGACCTTGTTGGGTAGATTCATCCCAACTCATCAGGTGGACATAAGTTCATTATCACTGCTACTGACTACTTCACAAAATGGGTAAAGGCTTTTCCACTTTCTGTTGCCTCAGGAAAGACCGTGTCTTTATTCATTTTAAACCATATCATCTGTCGATATGGAGTACCATTTGAGATCATCACTAACAATGGGGGTCAGTTCAAAAACAAGGACCTTACACAACTCTGCCAAAGATTTAAGATAAAGCAACATTGGTCCTCCATTTACTTCCCACAAGGAAATGGTTAGGCAGAGGCTTCAAATAAAACCATTCTCAAGATTTTACACAAAACAGTTCATAAGAATGGTAGAGACTGGCACCTACAGATAAACCCAACCTTGTGGGCCTATAGAATGAGTATTCATACTCTAACTGGGGCTACTCCTTTTACCCTCACATACGGTGCTGAAGCAGTGTTACCTTTAGAGGTTGAGATTTCGTCACTTAGAGTCTCTCTCAAAGGTCTAGTTACAGATGAAGACTATCGCACCATGAGATTCCAAGAATTGGAACTTCTGGATGAAAAGCATAAAGCATCATTTGACCATATGAGGGTCTACCAAAAGTAGATGTCCAAGGCATTCAACAAAAAGGTTCACCCTAGAGAATTCCAAGTAGGAGATCTTGTCCTACGAGAGAATCCTAAAAACCAACAAAATAGAAAACAAAAGGGAAAATTCGAACCTAATTGGCTTGGACCCTACATTATCACAACAGCTTTTGGTACAGGTGCTTATTTACTATCTACTGAAGAGGGAGAGCAGCTCCCTGAGCCTATCAATGTTTTGCACCTAAAGAAGTTCTATCCTTGATGCCCACTCTGTTTGGGGACATCCTTTGTATATACCTTATTGATCTTGAAAAAATTCCAAAAAAATTCATATATGATGCTGAAAAAATTCTAAAAATCAGAAAATGTCCTGAAAAAATGATCATCTTAGTGAAAACCTAGCAATAGGCACTTTGATGTATCTCCAAAAAAATTATATATTCAAAAAATACAAAAAAATCAAAAATTCAAAAAATTCAAAAAAAATAGAAAAAGTGCCTTGGTGAAAACCTGGAAACAGGTGCCTTTGTAGCAAAAAATACAAAAAAATTATAAAAAGTCCTGAAAAAATTCTTCCAAGTGGTGAAAACCTGGAAACGGGTGCTACTTGAGGCCTCGACACCCCTATTTCTTAGCATGCATCCTCGACACTTAGCCTTTCTCCATCATGCCTTGTCCTTGTTGCCTTGGTTTGGAATTGGTCTTTGTCTTTGTCTAGGGGGCATCACTGTGTTAGCTTTGGTCTCTTGGATATACTTGTCTTTAGGACACCTCACAAACAGTGTTTTTCAACACCAACCCAACTGTTTTTTTCAACACAACCCCCGACATCGAGTTTTTTTCAACACTTATAACTTTGGTCTTATCCAGTTTGGTCATGTGATCTTACCTACTAGCAAGCATTCGATCCTTATCCTCAGAAATCAGTATCAGTTTGCACACTTAAATTTTTAAATGCAACACTTAATGCTTGAGATATGTCATGATCTTTTCTTTATGTGCTGACTGTTATTGATTTTCGTTGAGTGTCCATGTCTAATAAGTCTCTCCATGATGCATAGCTAGAAGACTTGGGGCATGGGGCATGTTTTTATTTGCTTTTTTCTTGTGGGTGTTGTCTTGAACCTCTTCAGTGTCTCTTGTTGTCTCCTTGACATACTCAGGAGATTTAAGGCATCATCCTTGACTATTTTTTTTGCACAACCGTTCTCATGGTCATCCTGGCATTTATGTCTTGATGCGAGCATGGTTTTGCTACATTAAATTGGGTAAGCTAACATTGCAATCATCTTGACCTTTATGTCTTTGATGCTCATGTTAAAATCTTTCCACATTCCAATCTAATATCAATCACATTCATATCTTCATAGTTGCATTTGTGACTAGTGATGATTGTGTGATCGTCTGATGTCCAGTAATAATGGCCCTATGATGAAAATAAGTTCTCTTACATTCTCTAATGAATGATGAAGACAAAAATACTATGTTACCCTATTGCAAGTACACCTTTTCATTTTCATGTAGCTTGCATTATTTAGACTTCATGTTAAATTTGCACTTTTAGGCTGCATTATGAGTTTGAGAGGGTTTCCTTCATCTTTCTTGTGGACTTTTAGTCAACTGTGGTCACATTTTGATCTGGATTTCCTTATCTTCTTTCGTGATCTCAATCAAAATTCCCTATCTTAAACAGTTGATTGATTTTGGGACATCTTTTTTCTTGAGGCAAATTCTCTTTCTTCTCTCCATTTCTTTCCATTTCTTTCAAACTTCTATCTTCCATTCGCTTTCACCCCACTTCTTTTCTTCTAATTCAACCTTGGGGCATAATCTTTCTTGGTAAGCTACCTTAGTTCTATGATTCTTATATCTTTCATCTTACATCAAGAACCTTATCTTTAGTTCGATTAGATCAAATTTATCAATTTACTGTTTCTCCTCTATCTCATTTCAATTTCGATCACGAGGGGGTAGTACCTACCAAACTTCATTGCTTGATTCAGCTTTATCAAATTTATCGATTGCTTCTCTTGGGGCAACCTTGCTTGAGATTCTTATCTCTTATTTGAGACTTGACAATTACCTATTCACAGGTGTTGACCTTGTCTTTTTCAGTCTGCTTATCTATGTCCTGATGTGTTCCCATCCGTCGAACACACATCTGGGTTGTTTTGTGATCCCAAATCGATCTCACACTTCAATTCCATTCTTTGACTGCATGTGATCCCAAGTCGACCTCACATTAGTCAAAGAGGGGCAAATGTATGCACCCTAAAATGGTCACCTAGACTTTGGGCCCCATTTATTCAATTTGTCAAATATCAATTTTCTAAATCAATGCTTTACAATATATTCAAATCAATTTCCTTGATCAAATCATAACTATTTTAATCATTTCAATAATCTCCTAAGGTTTAATCATGTCATCAATAATTTTATTTAATTAAAAGAAATAATCCCTTTTAAATAAATAAAATAACTTTATTTAATTGAAAGTAATATCTCTTAAGTAAAATAAATTTATTTAATTAAAACCCTTTTTAATTAAATGATTTTATTTTATTTAATTAATATTCATCTTTTAATTAAATAACCTTATTTTATTTAATTAAAAGAGAATTATTCTTTTAAAATAAATAAAATCCTCTCAAAAGATCTTTTGTGATGGAAAAGGAAATAAATAAAACAAAAATCCTTTTTCTGATTCTTTCAATAAATTTTATTTAATTAAAAGAAATATTCTCTCTTAAATAAATAAAATAACCTTATTTAATTGAAAGAAATATCTTTTAAATGAAATAAAATCTTTTTTAATTTAATGATTTTATCTTATTTAGAATAATATCTCTCTTTTAATTAAATAATGTTATCTTATTTAATTAATAGAGAATCATTCTTTTAAATAAATAAAAAATCCTCTTAAAGCTCTTTGTGATGAAAAAAGGGAAACAAATAATTAAAAATAAATAAAATTCCTTTTCTCTCCACACTTTCTAAAAAATGAGCTTTCTTTCCTCTTTTTTGGATTTATCCCACATTGATCTTGGAGATGCATTCTTGTCATCAGTTTCTTATATAAGGAGCCCTCTCCTTCTCAATTAGAGATCTAGAATTTTCATACCGTTGTTATGTTGCAGGTTTTCTTGGTGACATTGGAGCTTTGGAGATCATTGTTTTAGCTTGCATAGTTACATATAGATTAATATTCATAGCATTTTAGTTTAATTTATTTCATTGTTTTAGCTTAATCTCCATTTCAAGTTTATTTTCGTGCATTGCAATCATATATATTAATTTCATTTTCATGCAAGAACTTGACGATTCAATGGAGATTAGCATTCTTGCTTCTCATCCTTGAATCTCTCATTCTGTGGTGTACTTGCACAGGTTCAACTCAGTCAATCTGAGGGCCTCATAACAATTCATGCACTCCACAAATAGAGAGCTATGAATTGATATTTGAGAGCTCATTATTGAGTCTTCTTGAATGCAAGGATTCACAGAAGTGTGACCATTTTCAGTTCACACACTACTGACTACTTTACTAAATGGGTGGAAGCTGTCCCACTTTCTGTTGCCTCAGGAAAGACAATTTATCTTTTCATCCTAAACCATATTATCTATCAGTATGGCGTTCCTTCTAAGATTATCACTAACAATGGAGGTCAGTTCAAAAATAAGGATCTTAAGCAACTCTGGCAGAAATTCAAGATTAAACAACATTGGTCCTCCATTTACTTCCCGCAAGGAAATGGTCAAGCAGAGGCATCAAATAAAACCATTCTTAAAATCTTACATAGAACAATTCATAAGAATGGTAGAGATTGACATTTACAGATAAATCCAGCTTTATGGACTTATAGAACAAGTATTCGTACTCCTATAGGGGCTACTCCTTTTTCCCTTATGGTGCTGAAGCAATGTTACCTTTAGAGGTTGAGATTCTTTCACTTAGAGTTTCCCTCAAAGGTCTAGTTACAGATGAAGACTACCACGCCATGAGACTCCAAGAGTTAGAACTTCTTGATGAGAAACGTAAAGCATCATTTGACCATATGAGGGTCTATCAAAAGTGCATGTCCAAGGCCTTCAACAAAAAGGTTCACCCTAGAGAATTCCAAGTGGGAGATCTTGTCCTACATGAAAATCCTAAGAACCAACAACATAGAGATCAGAAGGGAAAATTCAAACCTAATTGGCTTGGACCTTACATCATTACTGCTGCTTTTGGGACAGGTGCTTATTTTTTATCTACTGAAGAGGGAGAGCAGTTCCCTGATCCTATCAATGTCTTGCACTTTAAGAAGTTCTATCCATGATGCCTATTTTGTCTGGGGGCATCCTCTGTACATATTTATTGATCCTGAAAAAATTTCAAAAAAATTCATATATGATGCTAAAAAAAATCTTAAAAAGCATATAATGTCCTGAAAAAATCAAAAAATCAAAAATTGCAAAAAATTCAAAAAAATAGAAAAAGTGCCTTGGTGAAAACCTAGAAACAGGCGCCTTGGTAGCAAAAATACAAAAAAATTAAAAAAATCAAAAAATATGTCAAGTGGTGAAAACTTGGAAATAAGCGCTACTTGAGGCCTTGGCCCTCCTATTTCTTAGCATGCATCCTCGACACTTAGCCTTTCTCCATCATGCCTTGTCCTTGTTGCCTTGGTTTGGAATTGGTCTTTGTCTTTGTCTAGGGGGCATAACTGTGTTAGCTTTGGTCTCTTGGATGTGTCAGTCTTTGTGACATTTTGCAAATGGTTTTTTTCAACACCACCCCTAACTGTGTTTTTCAACACTTCCCTAGCATCAAGTGTTTCTCAACACTTATTAGATATCCTACCCGTAGTCTACAATGATATGATATTTCTCACTGACAGATGCGATACTCAAAGTTTGACTCTATGACCTACACACACGCACTTAAACACTTGACTCCCTGAGACTTGTTTGACTTTATTTCTTTGTGTGTTGTCTATGATGATTTCTTTGATGAGTGTTCTCTGCCTAAATAGTTTTCAATGATACCGAGCTAGAAGACTAGGGGCACGAGGACATGTTTTATTTGTTTTCTACTTGTGGGCATTGTAATACCCCAAAAATGGGCTATAAGTTCATTAACCTCCTATATCATCAAATCATATGAAATCGACATCAAAGTCCTAATCTAAGGCACATCTAAACATCATCAAATCTAATTGATTATCTTAAATTTTGCATCGGAGAATATTCCTAGTAATATTCCTAATTATCTTAATTATCTTTAATTTTATAATTATTTGGCAATAAATCACATTTATCCTAAAATTTGATTAATTGAATATTTTCATATTTAATTAATTAGATTTAATATTTGCCACTTAATTATGTAATTAAATTTAATTCTATCTATTATTAATTGTATTATTTAATTTTGACAATAAATCAAAATTCTTATCTTTAATTGATTAAATTCTTATTTAATTAATTAAAGCATGTTGTCATTATTTAATAATATAATTTTTAATAAAAGTTTGAATAAATAGTTAATTAACCCATAAATTAATTATTTATTTTCAAAAATCAGTTGAGTTGAGGATAAATCACTTTATTTATTTATTTAATTCTTAATTATTATGCATATTCAAAAGAAACAGTTAAACTCCAAATCAGAAAATCAATGCAAGTTATTGACTTTTTGGAACTCAACATCCTTTTGGAGTTCAAAAAGATGATCTAAACTCTAATTTGAGTTAAAAAGCTGTTTTTGCATGTTTTTGCATGATTTTGAGAATTAACTATCTTTTATGATCAGATAACTCAAAAATCAAGATGAGTTAATTTGAGTGATTTATGGCTTTTATTCATGCACCTCCAAAGCCCTGGATTTCTATAAATTAAGGCTTTAGCTCTTCACAAATCATCTCATATTTTGCACAATCACGCTGGAGAATTGGAATTGAAGAATCAAAGCTCTTGCGAATCGACATCTTTGTGAGATCAATCTTATTTATTTTTTTGCATTCATTTAGATTCATATTTCATATCATTATTAGATTAGCATAGCATATCAGTTTTTATCATTCTTATTGCATAGAAAATATCAAAAAAATAGCTTAATTGCATTCATATTTCATATCTAGAATTGCATTCAAAATCCTTCATTTAGGTGTCGTCTAGGTCACTGATCTCGATTACAATCTGAGAACATTAATCTCGCACCTATTAGAAGGCAGTAAATCGCTTGGTTAGATAGCTTTCAATTTTGCATGATTTTGATTATAGCTAACCTCTAATGTTTTACTGAGTGTTGTGTCTACAGATCAGGTATAATTTTCACACACACATTTCTGGCGCCCACCGTGGGGCAACCCACCTTTGCATGCTGGTTTTGATTTTTTTGGGAGCTAAAACCCCAAAGTTTCAAAGATTTAATTTTATCTCTCAAACGGCTTGGAATTTTGGTCTGAAATTTTTTTTTTCAGGTTGATGACATGTCATGGAAGCTACAGTAAAAAATTTAGAATTTTTTGAGATGTTTTGAATTTTTAATAATTTTTTCTTGAAATTCCGGAAAAAATTAATATCTGACGCAAATCAGCATATTTTTCGAAAATTTTTATATTTTCGGAAAGCTCTTTAAATTATACAAGGGGTCCATTCTTTGTTTTTTAAATTTGGATATGATATCATAGCTCAAATAGTCAATTTACAAAAACTGGTCTGTTTTGATAAAATGGGTCTCTAGGGCACAAATGAAGAGGTTTTTCTAAAATTTTTGCATTTTTGGAAAGCTCTCTATTTTTTAGTAGGGGTCTCTATTCTGAATTTCTATTTTTGTGGCCAAAATCATATCAAAAAAATTAGATCTTGTTGACTAGGTCAAATGCAAAAAAAAAAATAAAGTTTTGTGATGGGTATGCACTTATTTTTTTTACATGGTTCAATGAATGATATGAGTTGTCATTTGGGTTGATTGCTGGTTATTATTACTGATAATAATTGATTTTTAGAGCTAACCCTATGGTTTTCATAAGTTGAATATATTTTGCATATCTTGTTTGCTTGTTGGAGAGTTCGTCACTTGCTTGCATGGAAAAGCTCAACAAAAATTGCTAAAAATCAAGTAAAATCTACTAAGCGCGTTGCAAGGATCCCAGGTATTCTCCTTCATCTAATAATATTTTGATTTGGGACTTAAAATAAATCTCTTATGTGTCAAGCTTGTGTGCATCTTTTCATGCTTTTGATCTATTTCTACACACTTGCATAATTTGCATAATTGATACTAGGTTGTGAACCCTTAAGGATTCATTAAGTAGTCTTAGAATACTTGTGATTGATCTTGATTGCTATCTTGGGTTATTGGACTCGCTAATCCGCCGGCCCCTCATTTCCGCCCCGTGGTTGCAATCTCAGCGCCATAAAGGGGAGGGGTCAACAGGACAGAAGCGTTAAATGTTCCACTTGGCAACCCTTTTGTGCTTTTAGGAACTCCCTTGTTTTCTAAGTTGTGGACTCATTTTTAGCTTGTGTGAGGTGTTAAGTGTTCCACCTTGTGGACTCATCTCATATTCTCTTTAAACGTTAAGTGTTCCTCTTTCTACTTTTTGGATGCTTTTGGTAGATTTGCTTTCGGAACATACATCTGTGCTCACATAGTAATTAGGCCCTATGAACACTATTTGTGATTCTTGAGAGATTGGATTCCTAGTGAAATCCTTCTTGATGATAGAATCCTTGTAGGTAGGGAGGATACTTAGTGCGTTTCACATTCAACTTAGTTAGTGAGTCTTCTTTTATTGATCGACACATTCTCTCTCCGGAGAGGTTGATAGGTCATGTGGGGTTGATATCACAAGCTTTGGTGAATCAAAATTGGTTAGTGCGTCTTCTCTTATTGATTGATACATTCTCTCCCCGGAGAGGTTGATAGATCACGTGGAGTTGATATCACAGACCTTGGTGGAACAAAACTTTGTCTTAGCGTGTCGGATTAATCTGCTTGCTTTGTTTGGGTTAAAAGTGAAGAGGTGTCAAAACTTTGAATCTGGAGCCAAGTCCCCTTGTGGTATACTATTGTGAGTCATCTTTAGAGAGGGTTAACCGTAGCGGACAATCCCTTCACAGGGCAAACTGCATTGACGGAACCTCAAGCGGTAATAGCCATTTTCGCCATGGTAGTGACAACCGCTATATAAATGTCCTTGTGGAAGAAATCTCCACGGGTATGGTTCATTGTTGGGTTGTCAGATCTCCCTAGCAGCTCTTGAAGATTAAGTTCTCGGACTGTGTCAAAACCTTGGTGCGCCGGGATTGGAGTTCACCCCTTTGAATCATAAAAGTTGCAGAGTCAAACCATTACTAAAAACCTTAGAGAGGCCAATTTTTCATTCTCAGGTATATGTGTGTTATTGCAAAACTTTTCAAAACATACACAATTAGTACTCTCAGGGATTAGCACAATTTGGTCACTTGATTGTTCATGCGCAAGGTTGCTTTTGCCCTTGTTCATTGTTTTCAGACGTGCTTGGAATCACTTGCTTGCTGTTTTGCGTGCTTGTTTATCTATCTGGCTATTAAAAATGATCAAATCTGGTATAACCTTCAAAATCTGGACAATACAATTTGCAAACAATTCAAATCTGAAAACTCAAAATTTGCAAAATCTAAAGTAAAATCCTTTTCTGGAGTCAAAAATCATTTCAGGAAGTTAGAAAGTCATACGAGTTTTGTCAAGTGTCATTTCAGTATTGCCCATCTGTCATATGATTGAGAACCCAGTGTCGTGTGAGTCTGCAGGGTGTCATTTGGAAAAATTTGAAAAAGTTGTCAAAAATTGTCAAATTGCAAGATATCCAATGTTTCCAGCCTAGTTCCAGAATCTGTCAAAAATATCATTGTGTCAAGAACAGAGCAGTAGCTATTGAAAATCAGTACACATGTCTCAAAAAATCAGTACACATGAGGAAGAAATTCTGATCGCCGCTATAATGAAACAGATACATGCTATGCAAGTCCAGCTTGACAAACTTGAGAAAGAGAAGGAATCTAAAAAGTTCTCCATGGAATCTTTATACTCTTTTCCATTTGATAAAGACTTGTACATGTCACCATGCCCTCGGAAAAAAATTGAGCAATATGATACCTCTTCCATGGAGAGTGACACATCTAGCTTTGAAGACTATGATGACTATGATGACAGACAATGTAATGATACCTATGACACCTCTGTTCCTAAGAGTCCTCCTCGTCGTTCGTTCTTGCTTACTACAAATGGGCCGTCACATTGGATAGATCGTGAGGGTGATCCATATGATTCTGATTTTGAAAGAGATTTTGATGGCTTTTGTGGACAATACCTTGATGATGATCCATCTACTACTGCTGAGGACTATAAAATACATCGTGCTAGCTTGAAACGTCAATACTATAAGGATCTCTCCTCTAAGAACTCTCAGGCTGAAAATAAATATTACACTCTCAAGCAAGATCATGTTAATGTTGGACCTTTGTCTTGTGATGGTTCCCTTCCATCCCCTACTTCCTCCAATACCCATACATTTCCTAAAGCTTCCGAGTCTTTCAAATCTTTCACAGAACCTTCATCTGACACAAGCCCTGATACTTTTCAGGTGGTTCCCTATAGTTATCCTCCAGGGCTACCTTTTAAAGAAACTCAAGCTAACCTTCACTTGGCTGCAAATACTTTCAATAATGATAAACCTAAAGAGCCTAAGCCTTCATATGCTATAATGCCTACTTCAGCTAGTCCTTCCCCATCTCTTTCAAAATCATCCATACAATCCCAACATGCTTCCTTGTCCTTAGAAGTGGCTCCATGTCAAGAGGACTCTAAAAATGATAAAGAAAAGAACATAAGGAAAGATCAAGATCAAGAACCCTCCATGTCATCCACTCCTTTTCCCAATGTCTCTTATCTGCCTCAGGGTTCTTTTGATCCTGTACCCCCTTTTTCATGCATTCCACCATGTCTTAAGTCTTTGCCTAAGCAAGATCAAGCTACTACTTACACTGTTGAGCTTATTGACAATCAAAATAACCTTACTACACTTCTAATTTCCAAAGATGATACTTCCCTTGAGGTTATTGAAAATGGTGTTGTTCCTTCCAATGTTAAGCCTATTGAAAATCAAGAGAAAAATTATGCGCTTATGCTATCCGAAGATCCTTGTCAAGATCAAAGTCTTTCATCTTCTTGTTCTACCACTCCATGTTCACTTCCACTTTCTACTCTTCCTAAGTCTTTGCAAGCTTTGAACAATCCTATCAAAGAAGGTGCTCATATTCAAGATGTCCATGATTCTATTGAAGATCCTAATGCTCACTCTAAAGATGTTGATATCCTTGGTTGTCATATAGATGCTGATGAACTTATTGATTATCTTTTTGCGTCTTCCACTTCCATCCTTGGACCTCTTCCACCACAACAAAGATCTTCACGTCTACCTTCCATCTTGGGTCCTTATGTCCCTTCACTTTCCCCTCCTAACTCTCCTGATTCGTCATCCATCTTGGGTCCTTACATACCTCCATCTCCTATCTTTCCTCAAGATCAACATAGATGCATACCCTTGAATCCTTTTCATCCACCCACCCATCTAAACCAGTCATCTCCTCCTTCTTCCACAAGTCCCAAGTCTTTTGGAAGTAACTTGAATGTTCAATACAAGAAAAAGAAGCAATACAAGAATCCATCAAAAAAAGAATATCACCATGTCTCCTCTCATAGACATGGAAGCATAAAGTCAAAAGAAATATCTAAGAAAAAAACTACAAGACAAGTATGGGTTCCAAAATCCATCATTCAAGATATTCTCTCTAGATCATCAAAAGGAAATAAAAATCCTAAGGCTATATGGATTCCAAAGTCTCTCTTGAAAGAGTCTGGTGTTGAGAAAAAAGTGAAGTTGACATTCAAGCTTCCAAAGACTTCCACTTCATCTCCCTCCAAAAATATTCTTCCATTCCATGTGCCTAAACCACAACCTCTGCTATCCATTCACCATATTCCTTCACGTATTCCTTCATTCACGATTCCTCCACCCTCTTTCCACCCTTCAAGGTGTGTGTTTACATTGATCTTGCCTTCCTTTCCATCTACCCTTTCACAATCCTTCCATTCATTAACCTTCTACCTTCTATCCTTTTTCCTCATTTGCCTATTCCTCCTATCTTCCAACCTCACTCGCTTTACATAAAACCCTATCTTCCATTTTTCTCTTCCATGTTCCTTTCCCTATCAGCATCTTTGAGCATATCATTTTGAACCATTGGCATATCATGGTTTATCCTTTCAAGGAGCATTATCTAAAAAGCTTGCCTTCTTCCAAAAAAAGAAATAAAAAATAAAATAAAATAAAATTGAAAATGTGCCTTGGTGAAAACCTGGAAACAGGCGCTTTGGTAGCAAAAGTAAAGAGAAATAAATTCATCCTATGGTGAAAACCACTTCCTTGTGGCACCTTGGATAAGTACCATGATGAAAACCTGGCAATCAGGCATCATGCGTAGTTCTTCTACATATTTCATCCATTCCATCTTCTCTCTTTGATCTTGACAATGTTGATCTATACATGAATATTTGGCTATTTTGTGAGCTATCTTACGGTGATCTTGCTTTCATTCCTTCCATGTTTAGCCTTCATATCCATCTTCCTCCATTCATTTTTGCCTATCACTATCCTTTTCCCCTTTGGTCTTGATCTAATAAAGAAAGAAAGAAAGAGTAAAACACAATGCTATGAAGCCTCTTGACATGTCTACTCCTTTGGACTACATCCTATCCTGCTCTGACATTATGATTTTGTGCTTATCCTATGCTAGCCTTTCATTGCTTGTCCAAATGCGCTTTACATGATGATTTTTCCCTAGCTTGAGTATTTTTGAGGAGTTTTCCCTTGAGGATTTCTTCCATTCATTCTCCTTCATTCTCCTTCATTCTCTTGTCTTCCATCTCTTTCACCAGCTTGCTAATCCCTCTTGTTCTCCACATTGCTAGACATTGGGACTGCATGATATGATCTTGCTTGGGAGTTTGCAAATGGAAAAAGATGCTATCAAGTATACCAAGTATCAGAACAATTATCAGAAGTATCAGAATCAATATCAGAACCAGTATCAGAAAAATTATCAGAATTAGTATCAGAATCAGTATCAGAATCAGTATCAGAACCAATATCAGAACTAGTATTAGAATGCCTACTGGGGCTACACCATTCTCTTTAGTTTATGGGTCTGAAGCGGTACTGCCTATTGAGGTTGAAATCCCATCACTCAGAATCAAAATGCATGGACTTGTCACTGATGAAGACTACATAGTGTCTAGGTTACAAGAACTTGAACTACTAGATGAGCGCAGACAAGCAGCATATGATCATCTTAGAGTGTATCAGAAAAGAATGTCTAGAGGCTACAACAAGAAAGTCAGACATAGAGAATTTCAGGTTGGCGATCTAGTGTTGAGAGAAAATCCTAAAAATCAATCACATCGAGAACGCAAGGGGAAGTTCGAACCCAATTGGCTGGGTCCCTTTGTAATCACTGCTACTTTTGGCTCTGGTGCTTATCAACTCTCAATGACTGAAGGAGAACAGCTCCGAGAACCAATCAACGTTCTCCATCTGAAGAAATTCTATGCCTAAGGCATTCAGTGCTTGGTAAATGTCCTGAAAAAAATCTTAAAAATCGGAAAAAGTCCTGAAAAAATGAACATCTTGGTGAAAACCTAGCAATAGGCGCCTTGATGATTCACAAAAAAAAATAAAAAAAATCAAAAGTACAACAAAAAAAATCAAAAAATATCAAAAGTACAAAAAAAAAAATCAAAAAAAAAAAAAAATATAAAAAATATTAAAAAAAAAAGTGCCTTGGTGAAAACCTGGAAACAGGCACCTCGGTAGCAAAAATAGAATCTCTACCAAGATGGTGAAAACTCGGCAAACGGGCACCACTTGTTCCAAAATGCTCCATCTATCAGCACAATCTTGGTCTTTCCCAGCTTTCAGTCTTGCTTTAGTTTTTACATATCTCCCGGTTTGTTTCTGCATATCCTGGTTTCAATAAGTCGGTCTGTACACCAATCAGCTCAAGCGTTTGCATCCTATCAATGTTCAAACTTGGGGGCAATCAATGTCATATCTTATAGTCTCCAATGTATCTTAGACATGTCATATCCACTCAGAGTCCTTTGAAGCTTCAAGTTGAGTCAGTCAGTCAGTCTCGTCTCCAGAAAGGATTTTGCATCAACAACAATCAAACATCAAACTCAAACTGAAAACAATATGTGCTTTTCATGCTTTTATCTCCTTGTATGCTTACTGATTCGCATTGAGATTTTTGCATATTGTGTCCCTTCGAGCTCTTCAATGATGTCCTTTACAGGATTTAGAGAGTGATGACTGGGGGCATAATCTTTTCTTTGTCTTCTGCTTGTATGTGAAAATCAAACAACTTTGGAAATTTTGGATTGAAATGGTGTCCGACTGTAAGAGCCTCTATCTCGAATTGGATGGCCATGCGTACCTCGACCATTGATACCCAAAAAAAAATTCAAGGAAGTTTGATCTAACTATTGTCTTTTTGAGTGAGTTCTTCCTCCTACTGTGGAACGCAATCTTGCCTAAGGATGTGAACGATAAAGGGTCACTACGGGTAATTCACATTGGATTTAGAATGATCTCTTGACTGTTTGATGTGTTTGTAACGCAAGGCGTACTCAGGTCATCACGACGTGTATGTTTTGATGCTTGTACAAATTGCTATATCAAAATGGACATGATATTCAGGTCATCCTGGCGTTTGTGCCTTGATGCTTATATCTAATCCGACATTCAACAACTAAAATCAATATTCATATGTCCATGGTTGTTTGACCAGTGGGTGTTGTATTGATTCTTGCACATACAAATCGATATTCATATGTCTATGGTTTCATGGCTAGTGGGCATTGTATTGATTTATCCGGTTACCTAAAAAGTTCAATGATGATAACAAATCGACACATGATCAGTGACTAGGTCCTAGGTCTTAGGTTGCATTTCATTTTGCATGTCTCATTGCATGATCTCACAATGATTAAACGAACTTCAATGCTTAAATGATTCTTCAAATCGCATCTTCAAGTCTAACAAGAGCTGAATCTCACACGAAGGTTCCTCCAATGAAATAGCAAGTAGAATCCTTTTTCGGGATCAAAATTCAAATCTGAGATCATTCATATTATTAACTACTTGCATATTCGACCTTCAATCATCACAGAAATCTAGTATTCAACTTAACTGATTATCTTACATCAAACTATCAAAATTTCAACTTGGTCAACCATGGTCAACTCATGGTCAAACCTAGTCAAACTTGGTCTTTTGGGACCTTCCAACGATGCAGAATGCGTTCTCGGATGTAAATAACCACTTCTCAGATCAATTAACATGCTTCTAAACTATCAACGCTGACTTTTCTTGTCAGATTTCAATTTTAATCCCGAAGGGGGCATGGTATTGCACATCATTCAAAGTATGTAAATCAAATTCTATCGATCAAGTCTATCAATATCTTTCATCAATGATCAAGACAAACAATCACGTCTAGTTACTGATTCATCAAAAGTCCTCATCGCTCGGGGCAAATCTATCATCACTTGGGGCATATCAGATTCATCGATCCATATCAATCTAGTATTCTCTTAATCTTGTAATCTGTATCAGTTTTTGCAACCATCAGATCATAGTGTTATTTCCTTGGTTCTTCGGCAACTAAAGGATTCGGATGTGATACTTGCTAGTTCTGCTAAGACAATCGAGTCTAGAACGGGTCACTCACTTCTTATCAATCCTAAGGTTCAGAATCAGGCATTTTGACACTTTTTTGCAATCATAGGTTCATTTGCTGCTACAGTGAACATTATCTTTGGTCATTCAAGACCTATTATCTCCATATCAAGTCAATATCAATCAACTCCTATCTCAATATCTTTCAATCGGTTTCTATCTTGAGATCGGTTTATCTTTTGAATCAGTTTCATATCTTTATCAAACACAGACTATCTTTGAACCACTGCGCTTCGCACAGTAATTCAAAGAGGGGCAAAATGTAATACCCCAAAAATGGGCTATAAGTTCATTAACCTCCTATATCATCAAATCATATGAAATCGACATCAAAGTCCTAATCTAAGGCACATCTAAACATCATCAAATCTAATTGATTATCTTAAATTTTGCATCGGAGAATATTCCTAGTAATATTCCTAATTATCTTAATTATCTTTAATTTTATAATTATTTGGCAATAAATCACATTTATCCTAAAATTTGATTAATTGAATATTTTCATATTTAATTAATTAGATTTAATATTTGCCACTTAATTATGTAATTAAATTTAATTCTATCTATTATTAATTGTATTATTTAATTTTGACAATAAATCAAAATTCTTATCTTTAATTGATTAAATTCTTATTTAATTAATTAAAGCATGTTGTCATTATTTAATAATATAATTTTTAATAAAAGTTTGAATAAATAGTTAATTAACCCATAAATTAATTATTTATTTTCAAAAATCAGTTGAGTTGAGGATAAATCACTTTATTTATTTATTTAATTCTTAATTATTATGCATATTCAAAAGAAACAGTTAAACTCCAAATCAGAAAATCAATGCAAGTTATTGACTTTTTGGAACTCAACATCCTTTTGGAGTTCAAAAAGATGATCTAAACTCTAATTTGAGTTAAAAAGCTGTTTTTGCATGTTTTTGCATGATTTTGAGAATTAACTATCTTTTATGATCAGATAACTCAAAAATCAAGATGAGTTAATTTGAGTGATTTATGGCTTTTATTCATGCACCTCCAAAGCCCTGGATTTCTATAAATTAAGGCTTTAGCTCTTCACAAATCATCTCATATTTTGCACAATCACGCTGGAGAATTGGAATTGAAGAATCAAAGCTCTTGCGAATCGACATCTTTGTGAGATCAATCTTATTTATTTTTTTGCATTCATTTAGATTCATATTTCATATCATTATTAGATTAGCATAGCATATCAGTTTTTATCATTCTTATTGCATAGAAAATATCAAAAAAATAGCTTAATTGCATTCATATTTCATATCTAGAATTGCATTCAAAATCCTTCATTTAGGTGTCGTCTAGGTCACTGATCTCGATTACAATCTGAGAACATTAATCTCGCACCTATTAGAAGGCAGTAAATCGCTTGGTTAGATAGCTTTCAATTTTGCATAATTTTTGGAGTTCAAAAAGATGATCTAAACTCTAATTTGAGTTAAAAAGCTGTTTTTGCATGTTTTTGCATGATTTTGAGAATTAACTATCTTTTATGATCAGATAACTCAAAAATCAAGATGAGTTAATTTGAGTGATTTATGGCTTTTATTCATGCACCTCCAAAGCCCTGGATTTCTATAAATTAAGGCTTTAGCTCTTCACAAATCATCTCATATTTTGCACAATCACGCTGGAGAATTGGAATTGAAGAATCAAAGCTCTTGCGAATCGACATCTTTGTGAGATCAATCTTATTTATTTTTTTTTATTCATTTAGATTCATATTTCATATCATTATTAGATTAGCATAGCATATCAGTTTTTATCATTCTTATTGCATAGAAAATATCAAAAAAATAGCTTAATTGCATTCATATTTCATATCTAGAATTGCATTCAAAATCCTTCATTTAGGTGTCGTCTAGGTCACTGATCTCGATTACAATCTGAGAACATTAATCTCGCACCTATTAGAAGGCAGTAAATCGCTTGGTTAGATAGCTTTCAATTTTGCATGATTTTGATTATAGCTAACCTCTAATGTTTTACTGAGTGTTGTGTCTACAGATCAGGTATAATTTTCACACACACAGGCATATTTTGTTGGTCTTAACTATCATAAGCATTTATGCTTGTTCCACTTGACATTAGGATCTACAATGTATTATCCTTGACTATTTGTTTTTTCTCACAAGTGCATGCTTGTAGTCATCTTGACTTTCTTGTGTCTCGATGCGAGCATAATCTCGCTACACCAAACTTAGGGAACTTCACTACACTAGTCATCTTGACCTACACGTCTTTGATGCTTAGGTGGGATTCCCACATGCCTATCTAATATAGATCATAATCAGATTCACATAGTTATACTAGTGTGTATTGTATGATCTTGTGACACTACCAATAACGCTCGATGATGATTATTAGAGTCTAATGGTTTTGTAACCTTGCAAGTAAACCACTTTTCATAGTAGCTTGCATTCTTAGGTTCATGTTAGTTTAGTTTTGCATCTTGCACATAGAGAGAGCTCTCCTTTCCTCTTTCATGGACTTTTCTGTCAACTACGCTCACCTTTCACTTCTCCTCGATCAGGTATTTTGCTCCTTGTCATTCACATCACATCCTTTTCCTATAATCATAAGGGGTTAATCTTATCATCATATCTATATCATAAAGAGATCATTTTCAAAAACATGAGTCTATATCATAACAAGAGAACTAAACATACATCTATGAGAGAGACTATACATGAGCATATATAAGCCTACATCATACATTTGAACAATATAACAAGATAATAATATTGAAACATCCATCACAAGTGAGAGAAGTACACAAGATAAATCGTAAATCTAGTCATCTCATATATATATCATGATACAAGTACAATGTGAGATCCCACAATCTGGATCCAAGTCTCAAGATACAACTATACATCTAAGCCCTAGACCTAGGACTGACTCACCCCATCATGTGGAGGTGGTGGTGGTGGAGCTGATGGACCCATCCTGTCACCCACCATATCTGATCTCCTTGCCCTCTCGAAGTAGAGTGGCACCCTCTATCCCTCAAGTATGGCTACTATGTATAAACCATGATAATACACTGCCCGTGCTACCTCCCTCTGGATCTCAGCGGCATCATCTCGTGCTGCTCTCTCCTGCTGTGCTATCTCAGCTCATGCATCTAGGAGCTGTTGATCTCGTATAGAAATAGTAGTCCTTAGCTGCTGTACCTTAGTCTCTAAGACCTAGATCCTAGCACAGAGATCCTCTCCACCCCTATCTGTCGGCTGCTCCTGTCCTGCATCCACCCATCAGTGAACTAGTCTTGCCACATCCTCCTCTCCCTCCTCATCATCAGATACTTGTCTCCATGACCGTCTCCAACCACTCGACCAGGATCCCTACCCTCTCTCTGCTTCTCTCCTCCCTCCTCCCCCTCCTTCGTCTCCCTCATCATCATCCCCATCCCCATCAAATGCCTCTGCCTGTGCATCTGGAACCGTAAACCATGGAAATGGGTATCTCTGACGCTTTGCTCTATATGTCGCATCTACACCTACATCAGCCATGTCGGGTAGATACTCCTATGGATCTCTCCATGAACCTATAGTCTCCTGTACCGCCTGCTGGTAGTCTAGCATCAGCAACCACCCCAATCCCTCATCCTCCCTGAACCTGGCGTATGTGGTAGTCTCCACTAGTACCCTCTGTTGATGCCCAAATTGCCTCCACACCTGAGAGATAACAAACCTCTCAACGATCTTTGAATGGCGACTGAGTAGTGGTCGACTATACAACATATACCTGAGCTCACGATCCCTGTCGCTCCATTGCTCACACTACCTGTATGGCCTCCACTCGAAGTCTATGAGCTCATCCAGTAGCCTCCTATAGTATGTCAGATCTCTGCTATGGGGCTATGAAATAAATCCTGTGTACCTAAATATTTAGGGGCATCTCCGCTCTTGAGGCTGTACATGTGGTCACACAATGGCTATGTGCTTCCATGCCCATAATTGAGCCAAGATGACCTCGCATGCCCAAGATCTATCATCCCTATATACGATCTCATGTAACTCATGGTACATGTCTGCTAGGATGGTTGGGCCCCATGCCATCCATTTAGGGTGTGCTACTAAATCTACTACCAACCTACCCTAGCCTAGTGGGAACCCTCTCTGGCTCCTGTCAGTGATCAAGGCCTGTGCTACTATCGAGCACATGATGCACACCACTAGGTAGTCCTAACCATACTCCTCAATCAAACGATCCCAGCTGAGATGTATATCAATGATGGTCACATCCTAGAACAGGTCCTGGATGGCCTGTCCCCCATCTATAGGAGTCTGATCATAGTATACCTATGCCAATAGAAAATCATGTCAATTTTCATCATATGAAAACATTACATTTATGAACATCTACAAACATGATTGTACTCACTAGATCTCCATGGCTGGGTATCCATAGGATCCAATAGACATCCTCTAATGTGATCGACACCTCTCCGGTTAGTAGATGAAAGGTGTTATGCTCACTATGCCATCTCTTAGCCAAGGCAATCAGCAACCCATGGTTTACCCATATATGGGGCATATCCAATAGGTACCTAAATCCCATGCTGATCAGGTCATCTCTATTGGGAGTATCTAGATCCCTGACGTAGTGTAGCCCAAGCACTCTCAATGCTCTAATAGTGAGTGCCTAAAAAGCCTCCTACAAACCATAAACCCGCAAACCAGATGTCCAAACATATCATGATGGATGTCTAAAAATAGTACAAGTAATATCAAACACAAAAATTGTCTGTACCCATGTTATATTGTTCAAATTAAAACCATACGATACTTCTCATTATACTGCTGGGATACTTTTTTTTTATATAGTATCGTGCGATACTTTCTTCAATAGCAGTATGATACTCTTGCCTTGTACAATAGTTCACACAAGGTTGCACGATGTTTCATCCAGTATTGTGCGATACTTTCTGGAATAGTCATGTGACACTTTGTGGACCCACAAACTATCGTACGATATAGAATATAGTACATGTGCGATACTTTCTAAGTGTCATCTGATGGTTCATATGCATATAATTTGAAATATTAAAAAATGTGTTTTAAATGCATTAATTGACTCAAAAGGCTAGTTTTTTTGAAAACTTACTGGGGCACCATAGTGAGGAGGCCGGTTGTGCAACTGATTGCGCTTGAATCGATGTGCATTGATAGGAATCCTTGCCTGCTAAGCCATAATCTCTCTCTGATCTCTTGAATTTCTCAATATCACAAAAGACAAATGAATTTGAAAATGACCTTTTTACTCCTTATATAGCATTTTGACTTTTTGATCTAATTTTTGAAACATCTCAGAATTTCATGAAAATTGCACCCCTGGCTAATGTCGACGTCCTAGATCCATTTTTGGGATCAAAATTGAAATCAAAGTTCATCTTGATAGTCAAAATTGCATTTCAAAATTTCTCCTTCTTCTGCGTAGTTGGCTGACCTTTTGAGGCCTGATCCTTCGATCTTCGTTGGGCACCTTCATTTCTTCATCCCCATCTCTCCCAACCTTCTATTCTCTCATTCATTTTCATTTTCTTCATCTCTCTAAGGTTTGAATTCATCTTTATTCTATATCTTTCTCATTCAAACCTAGTCAAACTGGGGCATATCTTCACTGCTTGATGGTTATTATATCATCTTTCATCTTCAATTATGATTTCTAGTGATTTGACCAAATTTATCAATTTACTATTTCTCCTCTATCTCATTTCGATTTCAATTCCGAGGGGGTTGTACCTATCAAACTTCAATCCTTTATTCAACTTTATCAATCCTATCAATTAAACCTTGCTTGAGATTCTTATCTCTTATCTTAGACTTGACAATTACCTATTCATAGGGGTGTTGGCCTTGTCTTTTTCAATCAGCTTATCTTTGTCCTAATGTGTTTCCATCTGTCGAACACACGTCTGGGTTGTTTTGTGATCCCAAATTGATCTCGCATTTCAACTTCATTCTTTGACTACATGTGATCCCAAATCAATCTCACATTTGTCAAAGAGGGGCAAATGTATGCACCCTAAAATGGTCGCCTAGACTTTGGGCCCCATTCTTGAAATTATCAATTTCCTGAATCAATATTTTCAATTAAATCAATTTCCTTGATCAAATCCTAATTCTATCATTTATTTGATTATATTCTATGGGCTAACCATTTTATCCTAAGTCTTTATTTAATTAAAAGGAATTCTCTCCCCTTTTATTAAATAAAAAGCCCCCACTTTCCTCTTATCCTAAGTTGCACAAATAAAGCATTATTCTTATTTTATAAAAAGAAGAAAAGGCCTTTTTGTCTCATATGAGGCTCAAAAGTCAACACTTCTTTCTCATTGGAGGAGACTTGTGCACATGGATTGATCCCACTTTCAAACTCCACCCTTGATCAAATCTTTTGCCTCTTAATCTCCATTGTCCGTTGATTCTCACTTTCTATAAAAGAAGAGCTCTCTTCTCATTCTTGGTGACTTTGGAGCTTTGGAGATCTTCTTGCATTCTAGCTTTCATTCTTGCATTTAGCTTAGCTTTCATGGCATTTTAGTTTACTTTCCTTTCATGTTTCTAGCTTAACTCACCTAGTTTAATTAGCAAAGGCTTGTAATACTTTCATTTCCATAGCTTAGTTGCATTCTTGCATCTTCATTTCTAGCATAGCATAGCATTGCATTTCCATTTTGATTCTTGAGGATATTGGCATTCTTTCCCTTGTCTCTTTGAATCTCCCTTTGCATGGTTTACTAGCAAGGTTATAGGTCTAATACCTCTAACTGAGAGCATTCTAAACACCCTTGTGACTCCATGCCTAGGGATCTCTAGGTCTCTTTCTCAAGGTTTCCAATCCATAGATTCTCTTGGAAGTAATGACTTAGAGAAGTGCACATTTTGAGTGTACAGATATAGGAGTTGCTTCTTTGAGTAAGGGCTAATTAGGCCTAGGAGAAGAGCTAGAAGGTGATGAAAGTCTTCACTAGTCAAATCATGAAGGTCTGAGATTGATAGGAATTTAGAAACTCTAAAAAGGGTATTAGAAAATGTAAATACCTTGTTAGGTTTTTTGGAGAGTTTGGAAGTAATTTGCTGATTTCAGGGTTAGAAGGGCTACTAGACAGGCCTAGAAAGGCTATAGAAGAGAAATGGTTGAAGTTGACCTGATTGGAGTGAATGGGAAGTTGGAACATGGTAAATAGACCATGATAAGATGATCTATGGTGTTGGGAACAAGGTGAGAAGTCTAGTTGGAGTTTTGGCATGGTGGAGGCACTAGGTGGCCTAGGATGGAGTTGGTGCTAGAAGGCATTGGAACAAGGAAACAAGGAAGTGAACTTGAGTAGTATGGTTATGGGAGTGAATTACAAAGTCAAAGAACTCTACTAGATCCTTGAGTGGATTCCAAGTTTCTTGTTGAATCCTTGAATTGAGTTAGTCTCCTTAGGGTGATAGTGGAGGGCTTTGCATCACAGTCCTAGAATGATAGTTTGGAGCCAACCAATGAAAGTGCATTGGGTGAAGCCTAGACAATGGATCCTTATGAAGGATGTTTGATTTGAGAATATTGTCTCACTTGTTGCTGATTGTTCTTGTATTTCTATAAGGGTACAAGTTCAGAGTGTCTTACACATCACCTGTGCATCACATTCATGTTCTAATAAAGTATAAATTATACAATAACAATAAACGTCGATAAACATACAAGCATAACTATAAGGCATGGGAAATTTACAAAGCATAAGACATCCACATAAACATAAATTAGTATACATCAATACACCAAACACATGAATTGCATACCTAAAACATAAAAAAAAAATATTCGTAGGGCATGAAGCCAAATATATATGTCCAATAACGTCATACATTGAATATATTCAATACACTTAAGTTGGCTTCCTCAAATCAAATGGATATACAATGTATCACTTATACAATATACAAAAAATGTGTCCACTAATGCCATATAGGCATATAATCTATATCCATAATCTAGTCCTTTCTCGCCAGGGGAAGAAACAAAATCCTGAGTTGTCTTTGATCATTGCATCAATGGAGATGCAGTGGATGTTGTAGTCTTCTGAGTGCACTCACTAGTCCTCCTGTCTAGACTATTCTATAGCTCGAGCTGATAAAAAAAACTTTAAGCATCAATAACTAATATACATCAAAATTGAATTATACAATGACATAAAATTGAATATTCTCTTACTGCTAGCAAATAGTCACTATGTACATCCATCAAAGGTGCATGCTGACGATGTGGAGTAATAAGTCCCTACAACAATGATAAAAATAATAATTAAAATACATACATGAATATCATTATAAAATTCAATACAAACTATTAAAATAATAATTAAAATTAAGTGATCTCTTTCATACCTCAGTCAGTGCTTTAGAACTAGCTACTACTGTAGCTACTCCACGATCCAAAGTATCATGAACAAAAGGAGGAGTCTCTGATGTCAATAACCGAAAATGAAACAACAAAAGTATTATGTAGTTATCAAGATTACATTTTTTTTTTCCAGCCCTACTAATGAATAAATGATACCTCTGTGAAGGTTCCACCGTGTCCTTTGGTGTGTGGTGTCAATTTTGAAGCTCCAACAATCAACTAGTGCACATGTACATGACAAATTATAAGATAACCATTCATATAAGAACGTAATACTGACATGTTAATTATAATGCATTATTATATATATACCTATGGACTCAATGGTGATGTCACAAAGCTAGGTGAAAGAATGTGATCACCGCACTGACCACTTTGCCTCTTGGACAACTATATTCTTACCCATAAATATCTTGTATATCACCTTGAGTCAAGCTACGTTTATAAATTAAATTCAACATTCTTTACACTCTTTAAAATTTTGATAATGACTTACATAATGTGATCTAAAATGTTCATTGAAAAAGTACTCACAATCAAATTTAAAAATAATTAAACAATATAATTATGAATTGTAGATTAGTTGGCTAGGACTTGAGGTTTTCTCCCTCGAGGTCACAAGTTCAACTCAACTTCATAATGGAAAGGGTTATGAGCCAGTTTCCTTTACGAGAATAGTGTGCCAAGTATCTGCTCCACTGACCTGGGGTATAGGAATGGACTTTGCCACTAACATTTTTTGTCATTTCTTCTATCTTACACAAGGAAAATTGAGTTGTCATGGGCTTCCCTACTGCAATCGATCATACTTGGTATAATGTGCTTAGAAATTATAATAGAGATGGGCTTTTGGATTTTAATTTTTTGGGTCAAAGTTTAAAGGATCGCAACATGAAGGAATGAATTTTGAGAAACGTGAAGGTGTTTGAATTGCGATGACCAACAGTTTTGGCTTTGTGACTTCATGTTGGTTATGACAAGATGTGTCATGAGGAGGGATGGTGGTGCTCATACGTGCGATTGAATCATTTGTATATTTTCAAGCCTTATTCATATATCTTCAATAGATGAAAATGAGCTACACATATGTAATTAGAATATATGCATTGTATTTGATACAATTAAAGTGACATATCTAGGTTTAGGTTTCATGCTTCAAATTTTTTAGCATGTGGAGATTTTGAATTTTTCTCCATCTCAATTATTGTAATATTTGTACTGGCTATGATTTAGGGTTTTCTTCCTGGATTCTTTCCCTAATGAGCTCTTGAATTTGATTTATATTAATAAAATTATATAGTGGGTCTCCCACTTTTGCCCCAAAAAATATATAATTATGAATTGTGAAAATCTAATAAAATTACTCTTGAACAAAACAATTCATTAAAATAGGATAATACTCTTATAATATTTAAAACATAGTTGACTTTAATCACAACATGAAATGTGTGGTCAACTTTAAACCCCTTTATCCATAATAAGAAAATGTCGAAGCTTGAAATATTTGCAAACTGTATTGGAGCATACTTTTGGTCCCTTCATATTTAACTCTTATAAACTATCATCTTAAGCATATAAATTTTTTTATTATAAACTTCATACTTTTGGTTCCTTCATATTCAACTCTTAAAAATTAACATCCTAAGCATATAAATTTATTTATTATAAACTATCATGATTTTGGTCCCTTCAGATTTAACTCTTATAAATTATCATCCTAAGCATATAAATTTGTTTATTATGTTTCAAAAGCATTATAAACTACGAAGATGAATGGATGCATATGTAAAGATAACTCCTTTGGACATTAAGCTCACACTACTGGCCAAGGACAAAGAATTTAGTCTCAAATGGTTCCTATTTTGAATGCCTTTTATTCCCCTCTACTAAGTGACACCAGTTTTCCATTTATTCCTAAGAATATGCATGATATAATTTTTATCATTTCCTATTTTTGTAATGATTTTGAACCCCATCCCAAACAATTCTTTACACATCTCTCTCCATCTGGACTATCACCTTTGGCTAGACAATGACACCAACTATCAGTGTAGAAGTTAGGGTTTTAACAAGAATTATGACGATTTTAATTTTAACAATAAATTTTAAGTTTTTTCTTTTAATAGCTCATTTAATAGAATATTGATAGGTGGATCTTATTAGAAAAGTTAGTGTGAATCAAATTAATCATTTATACAAGTCAAAGTTTAGAATGCACTACTTAAATTTATCTACAAAGTGGCTTTGATCTACCATTGAACTAGGTGGGTCCTATTAGAAAAAAACTAATATGATTTATGACAAACCACCTAAACAAACCACAACTTGAAAAACTTGACATATTACATGTAGTATTGAGAGTAATAAGAATTGTGACAATTTTGATTTTAACAACTAATTTTAAGTTTTGATTTCTTTATATAATTTATCAAAAATAATATTAATTCATAGTTTCTATTAGAAAAGTTAGTATGACTTTAGATGAATCATCTATACAAATCAGAATTTAGAATACTATTTATTCTTATTCATAGTATTGCTTTGATCTACCATTGAACTAAGGCAATCCTAGGAAGTCAGAGTTTAGAATACTATTTATTATTATTCATAGTGTTGCTTTGATCTACCATTGAACTAAGACAATCCTACTAAAAATACAATTTTAGATCAACCACCTAAACAAATCACAACTTAAATACTATATTTATCTACCATATATAAAGGTGGCATATTTTTATCTTTTGAATTGTTGGACCTTTTCCACTTTGCTGTATGCCTTTTGAATAATCTGGACGTTTGGAATTCATATCATATTGAGAGTAACATAAGTACATGCATTTGCCTTAAGCAATTCATTGATATTATTCATCTTCATCATGGATTAATTCTGTCGGTAGTAAGACAGAATTCATGAATCCTTGTGAAAAATTCTCAGTGTGTAAACTACTGTTGTTCGTCCACCAATGACAAATTATGTCTGACAGGCTCATGGAGAATTATGACAACACTCAAAACTTGAATGTATGATTATATTTTTAACGTCAATTCTTTGGACAAATGGCTACAAGTGAATTGCCCGGTCGATGAAGAAAATAGTCCAATCCACAGAGGTAATCATCATAATGAGCAGTGTAATTAATCCTTTGATTCAGCTTGTAATTTTGGGAGATTAGGAGGTCGCCATCTTCATATATTTTTAATAGCATCCCTTACACGTTATCACTAAAGGTTCTAATTTACAGTGGCCGTATTCATTTTTCACTCTGGTAAACTTTGATCTTGAAGGTTAGGTTTAGCTTTAATCATGAAATTCTTTATTGATTACCAAGATAAAGATCCAAGCATGATATAAGATGAATGAATTGTTCGAAAATGTATGCAAGTGCAGTAACGAGCACACTTTTTTTATTTTATAGTACATAATGCATTGTTCAAAATGCAATGTCTTTGGAAAAGTGAAGAACAGGCAGATGTTGAAACTATAATAAAGTTTATGACATCAAACTTGCAGAGTAAATGACATGTGAACGGTATAATTGGTGTCTATAACATCAACAAAATCTTTGAAACCAGTTAACAAAACAATCATAACATTAATATATAGTGAGAGTCATCATGAAAGATTGCGAAGAGAAAGATTGCAAGTTTTGAGAGATGTAATCTTCACTGCTTATAATATGGATGAGTCCATCTACGAAAGTTAGAAATTTCAATATTTTTTTACAAATTAAATTTTATATTATAGGTTGTGGACTGGGAAGTATTTTTTTTCCATGGTCATCAGCTTTGATTTTCAACACAATATTTAGAGATTAGAATAACATAATAATCAAATTTGATAAAGGCTTATTAAATTTAAAAAATAAGTTCATCCCTTTCTACAAAGTCATAAGGACGTCAACATGAATCAAAAGTCTAGGTGTATTTACTACTATAAAATCTGATAAACATTATGCTTTTATTATTGAAACATGATGAAAGTTGTATAAAAAAATACAACTAAAAATATCACAACATAAATAGTACATTTAAACACATTAACAATTTTTATACAACAGTCAGAAGCAGAAATTTATGTCCTGGTGCTATTGATCAGATGGTAACAGTTATGTATTTTTCTCAACAGTGCAACATCCATTGGTTCTCCCATGGCCAGTTTCTCAGACGTGGCTTTGGTCTTGGAAATGTCATAAAATTTTGTGCCACCTGGACCTATTTCTCGGAGGATGACCTGTCTATCCTCGAGCTTATCTCTGTTGCCACTCGGGATGCTGATTGGATTGTCCTTCAGGATGCCAGCAACGAGACTTATCACTCAAGGCATAATTATGAAACTTTCCATAATGGCGAGATGGATTCCCTGAAAGGAGATTATCTTCAAAGTACCGCGGCTTTAACCAATAATAATTATTTTTGTTACAAGCTAGCTAGTAGAAGTTATTTCACTCATGGCGAGTTGTGGTGGATTTGCATGAGTTTTAATTATATTTCGCCTCCCCACGTAGTAAGGGCACCCTTCCCCATATCTTGCAATCATTTCAAAAAAGCTACCTTTAGTAAGAAAGCTGATGAAGTTAGAAATAAGGCTAGCAGATATTCTCAGCAAAACCAGTGGTTTACCAAAGCCATCCCGATAGTCATGGTGGGGGAAAGGTTACGAAGGGCGCCGGAAGGCGACAACAAAAAATGGAAGAAGAGAGGAAAAATCTAGAATGTATTACAGAAAGGGGAGGTAACCACATTTATTGAATGCCTCCATGGACATAGGAAGGACATCACCAACATCTTCGTCAAAACTTGGCAAGATGGGTCAGTGGAGATTGATGGCAAGATGTTCACTGTTACGAAGGAAGTCATTTCGATGGTCATCGGCATTCCTACTGCTGAGAAAAAATTCTACAGAGACCAAAAAATTTCCAATATCGCTGTCAAAAAGTTTGCAAGGGATGATACGGAGATGAATGCCATTGTCAAAGCGGGCACCTACAACCTCCCCGTGAGTCTAAAGACTCATTGGCAATATGTTTTGAGGGCTCTCTGCTACTACATTACCCTCAATACCAGGTTTGACAGAATCTAAACTTATCATTTCATCTTGCTTAAACATTTTAGGCATGATGTCAACATTTCTATCCCATATTATCTCTTCTCTTCCATGAATAAGAATATTACTGGTTTTAGAGATAAGAAAATTGCAAATCCTGCCTTGCATGAAGGACTTATCCTTCTGCTTTATGAATTCTTTAAAACCCAAATCTTGGGCAAGGAAATTGGGGCTAGCAAGTCTATAAGTGATAAATCTGGCTCAGATTATGTCCCCTCTGGCTCTTCAGTGGGCATCCCTTCAGATGACAGTGAGGAGGTTAAGGCCAAGAATTTGGGCAAGGGCTCTCCTTCCAAGAAACGGCCTCGAAAAGTCATCAAAAGAGAATTCCCCTCCAAAAAGTAGGACATGAAGGATTCTAATTTGGAGGAAGAATATAATGAAAAGGAGGAAGAAATGGTTTTGGAAGCAGATATGGGAAACCCTATTTTGGATCCAACGGAAAAGCAGGAACAAGAAATGGAGGGCTCTCCCAAACCTATGCAGGACCTCTCTGGCCACCTGTCGGTTGACATCACCATTAGTGAGGAAAAATCCCCTCCTCCCCAATCCCTAGGTACTAATATGGAAACTCAAGTCCCTAAGACTAAAGAAAAAGATGACAAGGGCACCAATCAATCACCCATAAGGATTGATGAGACAGAAGAAACATCTGGGGAGGAGTATCACAGTCAGGACACTGGTAGGGTCAAAAAGGTTTGGAGAAATTTTAATATTAACACTGTGCATATGGGCATTATCAGGGAAGATGTCTATCCACAGATTCTAGAGGACAAAGATGGAAAAGTCCATAAGGAAGAATTGATTGACCCTGCTTTGGTTGTTCTCAGTGACAAAGCTAGGGAGATGGACATGGATTTTCTCAACAATACCAAAAATAGCATGCTGGACCAGTTTCGGTCTTTTAAGTGGCTCTACCATGAAATAGAGGACATCAAGGCTAAAATTCAGGGTCTGGGCAATACGGATAAGATAACAAATAACTCTCCTAGCCTAGAAACTACGGTCAAGAACATGGAATCCAAAATGATTAGTTTGGAAAAGACCCTTAAGGGAGTGGTAGAGCAAAATTTTAATAGCCTTAAGACATCCAACAAAAATCTAAAACCATTGATCAAAAAGATGGAAGAAAATATGAATCCCAAGACTGATCTGAGGACTAAGAAGGAAGACAAGGAGCAGACGGAAGGCCTAGGGAAGAGAACCAGGGCAAGAACCAGGAAGAACATGGAGAATGATCTGCAAGATTCCCAAGTGCAGAATGTTAAAGATACGGTTCAACTGATGGAAGCCCCTCGAAAACAATGTGATGGTTATGCTCAGGGGCTTAGCATAACTGTTCTCCCCCATTTATTTATTTTCTCTGCTTTTACATGTTTGGTCCTGTGGTGACCTGTCCTTGCTACTTTTGGATGTTTTACTCTGGTTGGTTTATTTGACATTCTCAAGACTTTTATTTTGTTGTGGGTTTCAGGAGCCCTGTAAAACTTGTTTTACTTAATCAAAAACAATTTTTATACAACTAAAAATACCACAACATAAATAGTGCATAAGCACATTAACAAAATGCTTGGAAATCAAAGTCATTAATTCATACAATTATAATTGAATATTTTAATAGGTCTATTGAAATGATGGATTGAAATTCAATGATTTTAAAGTGTTAACAAATAAACACCAAAATGTCATTTAGCAATGTCAAAAATTAGTGGCTATAACATTGAAATTCAATGTGCTTAACATAATCCTCCAAAATTTTAGGGCAAAAAAAAACCTACTTATAATTGGTGGTTGTCGCCTTATGAAATTGTCCAAGTAGTAAACCTAGAAAGAAGGACTCACTAATAACTATATATTTAGTAGGATGACTATTATTTTTCTTGAATAAATATAGTAAGTCACACATATGTTTATGAATATAACATACAATCTCCTCAATAAAGATCATCAAATCATCTTCATTTCAAGTATTACACATCATTATACCTTTGTTATATATAATTGATTACTAATTTTATTAATCAATTATCGACCACAATTTATGAGACAATTACAAATATCCCAAAAAATTATACAATTAAGAAATGTAATGTGATCAAATTAGTTGTCACTAAGATTAGTTAAATTGTAAAGCTATTCGATAAAATAACTAGATATACTTTGTGATAAGTTTGACTTACCTTACCATAATTAGACTTGATATTACCTATACAATAGGTATCACATCTCCCACGTCTCTAGTTTTTTGAAATATTATATGATCATTTGAAAGTGAAAAATATATGGTAAAATGATATTAAGGGTAAAAATAACTATGCTATTTATTATTTCTACACTAAGAATTAAATTTATAAGAATTATACCATAGTTTATGACTTCAAAATATCATATAGATGTTATAGCATGAATAGAGTAATATTTAAAACAAATTTCCTTCCATGGATCTTTAGTCTATAGAGGTTTGTTACATTTAAATAACTCCAAAATAATTAATATCTTATAGGAAATTATTGGAAGAGTTTCATCCAAGTAATAGTAAAACCCTCACTTTATAATAACAAAACATATTTGAACTTTCCAAATTCTACTATTCAGACACTGAAATATAAAACACATCAAAGTTGAAGGAACTTCAATTAAGTAAAATATTTTTACTATAAAATTATTTTCCAATCTTGTTATATTGATTAGTAGGGATAGATATAGTGTGATCTAGATAAATTAGGTTAAAATTTATCACATAGTCTGATCCAAAATGTTGATTTAAAAAAGAACACAATCGTTCCCAAAAGTAGCAACAGACAATACTATAGATTATAGAAAATTACTAACTTTGAAAGATAAATTAGATTAAAATTCTAACAATCATAGACAAAACCCTTATGTAGTACTAGATTCTCCAAACTCAAATCAATGGTCTCAAATAGTTACCATTGAGGGAGATCATATGTGATAATGATACATCCTAGTGACTGATTCTACATATAAGACCTAAGGGCATTGGATAAAATGGAAGGAACTTATACTTGACCTATGGTCATTTTACATGCTTTATTAATGGAGTCCTTTTGGACATATTGCAATTCTTCCCTCTTTGATTCTTTCACTTGTAAAGAAATATATGATATAAGACCCATAATGAACTTGTGTGAGGATGGGTTGAGGAGACCCAATTTCTAATAAAGACTACATATGATCTCATTAAAATCATCATTACTTAAAATATTAAGATTATAATTATAAAAGATGATTTTCATGCAGTTTATTTTTGGTTGGGAAGAAGACAATGGTACCAAAGATTCTTTAAGTGTAGAAGCCAAGACGATAACAAAAAAATATGATAATTTTGTTTTAAATAACACAATTTTAGTTTTGATTTGTTAAGATGGTTCATTTGAAACAACATTAATAGATGCATTTTAATTAAATTAGAAAAGTTGGTGTCATTCCGGATGAATAATCTATACAAGTCCAAAGCTTAGAATATGTTATTTGAACTTATGTATGCTTTTGTTTTGATCTACCATTGCAGCAAGTAGGTTCTATTATAGAACTAATTAATATGATTCCAAATGAACCACTCATATAAATCATAATTTAAAACTCTCAATATATTATTTTCATCTACTATTGAACTCATTAAAGCTTAGAATATGTTATTTGAACTTATCTATGCTTTTGTTTTGATCTACCATTGCATCAAGTAGGTTCTTTTATACAACTATTATGATTCCAAATGAACCACTCAAATAAATCATAATTTAAAACTCTCAATATATTATTTTCATCTACCATTGAACTCATTATACATAATATATAAATATATATATATATATATAACACACACACACCACACACACATACATATATATGTTATAGATTTGTATAATTTATGTATATATAGATGTATTGTTGTGGGTGTGGTGGTGTGTGGTAT
>BSBK01006308.1:0-60000 GCA_027943335.1 Chamaecyparis obtusa
AGAATTAATGAGGATCCTCTAAGGAAAGGCTTATTCAAAATTAGATGTAAAGTTGTTGGAAAGTGTCACAAGGTGATCATTGACTGTGGAAGTTCAGAGAATTTGGCATTAGAAGAGTTGGTTACAAATTTGTAGTTATCAAGGATGAAGCACCCTAAGCCCTATCAGATTTCTTGGATTAAGGATGAGCATAAACTTTTGGTAAGTGAACAATGTCTTGTGAAATTTAAGACTGGAAACTATCATGATAATGTCATTTTTGATATTATGCCTCGATGGATTGTTGTCATATCTTGTTGGGTAGACCATGGAAGTATGATAGATAGATTGAATAGGTATACTATTGTGGCTAATGAGAAGAAACATGGTTTGTTACCTCTAATAGAAGAATTTAAGAGTGAAAATTGCACTATTATTAGAGTTTTCTTTCTTGAAGGAAAATATTTTTATAAAGGGTTTGAAGAAGAATGATGTATGTTATGCCTTGGTTCCTAATAGACCGGTTGTGAAGACAAAGTTGATTCACCAATTGAGGTTAAAGATTTATTGACAAAATTTCAAGATATCATTTCAAATGTACTTGATGGGTTACCTTCAGTTAGAAGAATCATTCATTGGATGGATCTGATACTAAGAGATAGCTTACCTAATAAGGGACCTCACCAATTGACACCTGTAGAAAGTGAAGAGTTGAATAAACAAGTTCAGGAATTATTGTAGAAGGGATTTGATTAGAGAAATTTTGAGTCCATGTGCAGTACCAGTTATGTTGGAACCTAATAATAATGGATAATGGAGGATGTGTACCGATTCAAGATCTATAAATAGGATCACAATGAAATACCGGTTTCCATTTCCTAGGATGGATGATATTATGGATAGTTTGAGTGGACAAAAGTACTTTACCAAGATTGATTTGAAGAGTGGCTATAATCTGATCAAAATCAGAGAAGGAGATAAATGGAAGACTACTTTTACGACAAAAGAAGCTTTGTATGAGTGGTTGGTTATGCCTTTTGATTTGACTAATGCACCTAGTACTTTTATGAGGTTGATGAATGATGTTTTGAATAAATTCTTGGGTAAGTTTGTGATTGTTTACTTGGATGACATTCTGATATTTAGTATGAACAAGGAAGATCATTTGTTTCATATGAGATGAGTAATGCAGAGATTGAAGGAAGAAAAGTTGTTAATTAACTTTAGAAATGTTCTTTCACGAGGGTATGTGCAGGATCATGGTATACCAAACTATGTCCTTAAGTGGCAATGAAAAATTAAAAAATCAGGGTTAGTCAACTTGACGTAAAAAGTTGAACATCTTATGAACCTTATGTGAAAAAGTTGTAAGAATAGAATCTGTAGGAAATTGAATGTAGTTTCTAAACTACTAGCCCTTGTCTAAATTTTTTTTTATCTAATTGTTCAAAATTTTAGATTTCAATGTAGTAGTATGGAAATTTTAGGGAAAAGATAAAAGGTACATGTATGTCTGACCACCTTAATCACAATCAAATGATGATATATTTTCCCAAGATTCTAGATATAAGTAGTAGACTCATTCACAGATGTGACACATATTTTTTTATAATTTTTTGCCAATAAATAATTAATTATGAATTTTCTGCTACAACTTTTTAAGAATAAAAAACTCTTGTGTCTAACCACCTTAACTAATTCTAAACTTTACAAAATTGATTTTTTGTTTCCTTATAGTAGCCGAAGCATAGAATGTGACGCATGTTTCGGATTTCAAAAGGTTAAACAGTTTGAAAGTTATAGTTGTTTTTCAATCAGTATGTCAATTATGACTTTAAAGATAACTCAACTGAAAAATAAGTAATAATTACTTACCGAACTCAAAATTTGACAGAAATTATATTGATGGAAAGCTGATAATGTCTTTAAGAAACTCTTTTCGTTTCATCGATGGGTGAAAAATAGTCGTCAGCTACATGGTTGAAGTCTTGATATCAGAAACTATCTCCTGAAACACACCTAAAGGGTTGACCGCCCACGTTTGGTATTGCCCAAGCAAATACCAAGCCTAATCGGATATCCGATAATATTGGATATCCAATATTTTTGGATATTTGATATTATCGAATATCCAAAACTTCCCTCCTATTTTGAAATTTCAATTGCACTACTTTTCTCAAATTCAAGTTTCATATTAAATGTATTTTTTTTATGATAATATTAATGTGTTGTGTATTTTTTTCAATTTTAAAATACATTTTACAATTTTTTTTTTAATATTAATATTAAATAATAATAGCATAGCATTAATATTATAATATAAATTTTTATATTAGTATGTATTATATTATTATTATTTATTTATGTATTATATAATAGTATAATATTAACTTATTAAATATTTATATTATATGTTCAATAATATACCTCAGGGAGAGAGAGAGAGAGAGAGAGAGAGAGAGAGAGAGAGAGAGAGAGAGAGGGGGGGGAAGGGGACAGAGTAGGAGAGAGTAGGAGAGAGAGAGTATGAGAGAAGGGGAAGGGGAGAGAGTAGGAGAGAGATAGAAGGGGAAGGGGCAAGAGTAGGAGAGAGGGATAAGGAGAAGGAGAGAGAGTAGGAGAGAGAGAGAGAGAAGGGGAAGGGGAGAGAGTAGGAGAGAGAGAGAAGGGGAAGGGGCAAGAGTAGGAGAGAGGGATAAGGAGTAGGAGAGAGAGAGAGAGAGAGAGAGAGAGAGAGGGGGGGGAAGGGGACAGAGTAGGAGAGAGTAGGAGAGAGAGAGTATGAGAGAAGGGGAAGGGGAGAGAGTAGGAGAGAGATAGAAGGGAAGGGGCAAGAGTAGGAGAGAGGGATAAGGAGAAGGAGAGAGAGTAGGAGGAGAGAGAGAGAAGGGGAAGGGGAGAGAGTAGGAGAGAGAGAGAAGGGGAAGGGGCAAGAGTAGGAGAGAGGGATAAGGAGTAGGAGAGAGAGAGAGAGAGAGAGAGGGGGGGGGAAGAGGAGAGAGTGGGAGAGAGAGAAGGGGAAGGGGAGAGAGAGAGAGAGAGAGAGAGAGAGAGAGAGAGAGAGAGAGAGAGAGAGAGAGAGAGAGAGAGAGAGAGAGAGAGAGGAGCCAGTAGGAGATAGAGAGAAGGGGAAGGGGAAGGGGAGAGAGTAGGAGGAGAGAGAGAGAGAGAGAGAGAGAGGAGAGAGAGAGAGAGAGAGAGAGAGAGAGAGAGAGAGAGAGAGGGAAGGGGAGAGAGTGGGAGAGATAGATAGAAGGGGAAGGGGAGAGAGAGAGAGAGAGAGAGAGAGAGAGAGAGGAGGAGAGAGAGAGAGAGTAGGAGAGAGAGATAGAGAAGGGAAGGGGAGAGAGAGAGAGAGAGAGAGGAGAGAGAGAGAGAGAGAGAGAGAGAGAGAGAGAGAGAGAGAGAGGGAAGAGGAAGGGGAAGGGGAGAGAGTAGGAGAGAGAGAGAGAGAGAGAAGGGGAAGGGGAGAGAGTGGGAGAGATAGATAGAAGGGGAAGGGGAGAGAGAGAGAGAGAGAGAGAGAGAGAGAGAGAGAGAGAGAGAGAGAGAGAGAGAGAGAGAGAGAGAGAGAGAGAGAGAGAGAGGGAAGAGGAAGGGGAGCAAGTAGGAGAGATAGAGAGAAGGGGAAGGGGAAGGGGAGAGAGTAGGGAGAGAGAGAGAGAGAGAGAAGAGGAAGGGGAGAGAGTGGGAGAGATAGATAGAAGGGGAAGGGGAGAGAGAGAGAGAGAGAGAGAGAGAGAGAGAGAGAGAGAGAGAGAGAGAGAGAGAGAGAGAGAGAGAGATTTTGAGAAAATTTTGGCGGGAGATATCGGATATCGGATAATATTGAATATCTGATATTTTTGGATGTCTGATTCTTTTACTGGTAAAAAGTAAAAACAATATTCTCTGGGTCCCTCTAGAGAGGCACATTTTTTTGCAGAATTACGGGAATCCAATTGCTGCGAATCACATTTTGTCTTTAGGGAAGACAAAAATCCACTTTTTGGCTGGATTTTCTCTATTACCAAAGCTATTTGCATCACCTTTTTGGTCTAACTATGGGGAGTAGTAGTCGTCAAAAGCATAAACGAAAGAGGAGACTCACAAATGCAGATGTTGAAGTGTATAGAGAAATAGATAGGGTTGCCCATCGGAACAAGAGACAAGGTATGTTAAATATTAATGAAGATGTCGGCATAGACCCACCTTTGAATGTGGTTTCAAGTGAAGAACATGAATTTGAACTGATTTATGACAATAATATTGAAAATGAGAATGTAGGGATTGAAGATGAAAATGTAGGTTTTGAAAATGAACATGTATATGTGGACAATGGAACTGTGGACATTGTTAATGACAATCCACCGACTGAATATGAAGGAATTGACAATAATAATGGTACACAAGAACCAAGTCAATGTAACACATCTCCAAATTCTATGAGAATGAAGTCCCTTTGGAGGAAGAAAGACAAACTTCAAAATTGAGACCTTCAAGAACAACTAAATGGTTACTTGAAATTGATGAGAACATAATGAGCAATTTTGATGGTAAGAGATCAGAAAGAACCATTCGGTTGTGGGTTTCAAAACTTTTTGATCAATTTTTTAGCCACAAGACGTTGGTTGAGCAATGTCAAATGTTTGTGCAATTATTAAAGATGCAGAAGATGAGACGTATACTAGTCAAATTGAAGATTAGTGTGAGCAAGAAAAAGGAGAGAAATGCTATTATTGTGAGAAATATTTTTAGTGCTCTCAATTCCATTGGGAAGACTACAAAGGAAAAAGATAAGAGATCTGCTAGGAGGGTTATTACAACCTCCTTAGTAAGTCATCATTTGAGAAAGGCTCGTTTGATGAGACAAACTTGTGTTGACTTGAATCTAAATTGTAAACTTTGGATAGAGCACTTGCAAGAAGAGAAAGACTTGATGATCCTATTCAAAATGATACATGGGCTTATGGTGGGATACTTTCACGTTGTGATAAGAAGCTTAACGATGCTATGAAGGATCAAATTCAACTATTTTGGCAATCTAACTCAAGAGTGTCACCAAATGTGAAGGATGTCTTGAAGTTGAGAATTGGCATTCGAGACCACACCCCGCATCCCAAACATTATTTGGACGTGAGTCAAACAATGTTTGTTCAAAAAATTTGTGAGACACATCCAACATTGCAAATATCACAAAGACCTTTTGAAGCCCTGAAGCCTTTTTTTTGTGTGCCTCTTAAGATTTGAAATACTTGTTGTTGCAAATATCATGTGGAGTTTTCAATGCACCATGAATTGTTACGATCCATTCATTCTACTTTGCATACTAGTGAAATGTTGGAGGAGTGTGGTGCAACTGCTCTTCCAAAATCATCAAGAGACTTGATAGATCATTTTTATGTCCTAGAGATGATGGATGTTTCTTTTATAGAAAATATTTCTTAAATGACAAGTGCTCAGAGTGTGGTGGGCTAGCGAAGTTTGCTGAATGTTTTCATGAGGGTTGTGAGCATGATTTTGGAAAGACAATTGTCCACAAAAAGGTATATGAAACCGTTAAATATACATTAAAAAGTGGAGGTTAAGGCTCTAGATGTGAGTTGGTTACAAAAGAATGCAATGTAGCTGATTTTGTTTTAGATTTCAGGAAGAATCTTTTTTACAAGTATGCAAGGCATAGTCACAGGTCTCAGTGGTTGGATCAACAATTCAAGATGTGTAAGGACACTTTCTTGATTGTCACTATTATATCGGTTGTTGAATTTTCAAAGAACTATACATTGCAGCCCCAAAATGAGTTGCAAGCTCAATATTATAATTCTATTTAGGTTTCTATTTTTGTGCACATAACATATAGACATTCCCCTGATAGTACAGAAGATGACTGAAAGATAATTAGAGAGTACCATTTTTATATGAGCGATGATAGATCGCACTCATCCGAGTTTGTCTAACATTTCTTTGAGAATTATTTTGAGTGGGTGTGGGAAAATAATATTGCTATGGATAGACATCTCATTTGGTCAGATAACTACACAGGTCAATTAAAAAAATTCTCATATGTTTTATTGGTTATGTAGAATGCATGTAGAGAGAGGTGTACCTCATATTTGGAGTTTTTTTGAGGCCCGACCATGGAAAAGAGGAGCATGATGGAGAAGGTGCATGTGTAGAGAGAGCTCTAGTTAAGGAGCAACTGAGGATTTTAGGTATAGAAATCATTGATGCTCATTCTATTGTTGATTGGTGTACATCAACATTGTCACAAGGGGGGACTCTTGATTTAGTGGTACACAGATTCTTTTGGTTGGTTGAGTTGGGCACAATAGGAGATAGGTTGGATTGTCAAACTATGAAAGATTCTTAAAAAATGCATTCATTTCAAAGCTCAGATGCTAGTACATGGACCATTTGGACATGAGAGTTGGCTTGTTATTGTCTGAGTTGTCTTCAGTGTGATTGGGATTAGTGTGAGTCAAGTGAGTGGGTTGATACATGGGTTCCACATTATCTTACTCCTTTATATCTCACAGTCTCTGTAATAAATGATGACATGGATTGTTCACTTGACTACAACCATCTTTCAGATCTTCTATAGCCAGGACATGTTTTTGCATTGGTTGCACCACAAGGGAATGATGAGAGATCAGATTACTAGTTAGCACATTGTGTACGAGGAAAGTAGAAACTTGCACAACAAACGACAGATGATGATATGTTCACATATCGAATAGGATCACATGTTGTTGCAAGAACATGGTTGTGCACATATATGATTAGAAATAATGGCATTCCCGCATTTGAAGATTATGAGAAGCACAAAACCATTCTCATGTATTCACACCTTATTATAGCAGCCAATGTTAAGTTGTTGAAACATCAAGGAAAACCAAAGACAAAGGAACTTTGGACTATTAGTACTGCTGATCATGAAGCAATATTGAAAACCCTCAAGCAAAGAGATGACCCTTTAGGCACACTTCAGTAGGTAAGTTCAACTCAAGTTGCAAGGTTTTCCATGTTTATTATGATGACATTCAATAAATTAATTATACTTTTTTTCTTTATTTGTTTGAGCCAATAAACTTGGTTTTGTATGTGGATTTTAAATGTAGTTGGATACATATATGATAGATATAGAATATCGAGGTGTGCATTTGATTAGCCCATCTTTTATGACTGTAAACTTCACTATGCATTGTCTAGTTTATGTTTTTTGGTTTGTTTAGTTACTTATACATGTTCATAATCTTTTCTCAACCTATATAAACTTCTTATATTATCTATTAAATTTTATTCTACCTTTTGAATGTAGGGATTGGAGTGAAAAGGACACTTATTTTTTATATATAATTGTGGAATTTGCATATTTAGATGCCAAATTTTGTATATAAAAAAAACAATCAAATGTAATGTGCATAGTTAGATGCCAAATTTTGTATATAAAAACAACAATTGAATGTAATGTGCATATTTAGATGCCAAATTTTGTATATAAAAAATTAGATGCAAAATTTGAAATATAAAAGAGCCCATGGGGTTGATTTGAAAATATTAAGAGCCCACATTTGTATCGTCTTAATGCCATGTAAAGTGCAAAAAAATGTGTTTCCTTACTATGAATGTTGTATCCTTATATAATTTGTATCATCTTAATTTTGTATCCTTACATTTTTATTGTCTTAATTCCATGTACATTTGTATCGTCAAATGATGTAATAGTTGGAGTCATTGAGTCAAAATTGGTCAAATGTATCCAAAGTAAAATGATGATTCCCTGGGGTGAAGGGATAGTGTTCAAGGATTGCATCCTAGCACTGAATGGAATATGCCATTAGCTTCAGTTGGGTGGGTGAATGCTAGGGACAACCCCATTTCAACCACTGAGTCAATATAACGTTCTGGACCATGCTGGACCAAAGTGTCCCCAGGGTGCACTAAGCACGATTGGGTAGCAAAATTTTGAGGCTCGTATCTCAGACCCCATGAGAGGTATTAGTGATCCATGAGATGCTATAGGACCATGTTTCTAAGGCCTACAATAACCTCTCTCTATTCTGGGAGATTCAAATTTGTTTGAATTTGACACTCCAGTCTCGCTTGATGCCAAAACTTGCATGAGGGTCAGTTGAAAGTTACACCAATGGCTTTCCTCCAAACCATTCATCCCGACACCAAATGGACTATGCCATTAGCTTTGGTTGGGTGGGTAAACACTACAGACAACCCCATTTTGACCACTGAGTCACTAGAACATTCCAAACCATGTCAGACCAAAGTGTCCCCAAGGTGCACTAAGCACGATTGGCAGTGATCTTTTGAGGTTTGTATCATGGAACCCGTGTGAGGTATCAAAAATCCATGAGATGCTATAGGATCACCTATCTAAGGCCTATAATAACCTCTCTCCATTCTGGGAGATTCAAATTCATTTGAATTTGGCACGCCTGTCTTGCTTGATGCCAAAACTTGCAGTGAGGGTCAATTGAAAGTTGCACCACTGAGTTTCTTCCAAACCGTTTGTCCCGAAATCGAATGGACTATTACATTAGCTCTAGTTGGGTGGATCAATGCTAGCAACAACCCCATTTTGACCATTGAGTCACTAGAACATTCTGGACCATGCCAGACCAAAGTGTCCCCAAGGTGCACTAAGCATGATTGGGCAACAATCTTTTAAGGCTCGTATCTCAAACTCAGTGAGAGGTATTGGTGATCTGTGAGATGCTACAAGACCAATTTTTTAAGGCCTACAATAACCTCTCTTCCCATTCTGGGAGATTCAAATTCATTTGAATTTGGCACGCCTATTTTTCTTGATACCAAAACTTGTAGTGAGGGTTAGTTGAAAGTTACACCAATGGGTTTCATCCAAACCATTCATCTCAGCACTGAATGGATTGTGCCATTAGATCTAGTTGGGTGGGTAAATGCTAGGGACAACCCCATTTTGACCACTGAGTCACTAGAACGTTCTGGACCATGCCAGACCAAAGTGTCCCCTAGGTGCACTAAGCACAATTGGGCAGCGATCTTTCAAGGCTCATATCTCGGACCTCGTGAGAGGTATCAGTGATCCGTGAGATGCTACAAGACCAAATTTCTAAGGCATATAATAACCTCTCCATTCAGAGAGATTCAAATTCATTTGAATTTGGCACGCCTATCTCACTTGATGCCAAAACTTGTAGTGAGGGTTAGTTGAAAGTTGCACCACTAGGTTTCTTCCAAACCATTCATCCTAGCACTGAATGGACTATGCCATTAGCTTCAGTTGGGTGGGTCAATGCTAGCAACAACCCTATTTTGACCACTGAGTCACTAGAATGTTTCAGACCATGCCGGACCAAAGTGTCCCCAAGGTGCACTAAGCACGATTGGGCAACGATCTTTCAAAGCTCATATCTCAGACCCCGTGAGAGGTATTGGCAATCCATGAGATGCTACAAGACCACATTTCTAAGGCCTACAATAACCTCTCTTCATTCTGGGAGATTCAAATTCATTTGAATTTGATACGCCTATCTTGCTTGATGCCAAAACTTGTAGTGAGGGTCAGTTAAAAGTTGCACCACTGGGTTTCTTCCAAACTGTTCTTCTCGACATCGAATGGATTAGGCCATTAGCTCTAGTTGGGTGAGTAAACACTAGGGAATAGTAATGGTTGAAGTTTTTAATCGAATCAATCAATGAAAATAAAGTTATCTGCATTTCTATAGTTCTCTATCCTGTGGAACAGTCCAGGCAATAGTGAATTGATTAGAATAAATATAATGTTATCTTGGCTTGGTTGTGATATAAGAATGGTGTCTTGTGTTTTTTTACAAGTTTATATAACTATTTCATTTTTTGAAATATCATTAAGATATTAGAATTGACTAATGTCGAGGACAGGACTGGCATTGTAGGCACAATCAGCATCTAAGTTTGTAGCCAGCCTTATGTAATGACCCTCCCACCCCTGTGGCAACTGTAACTTGGTGGGAGAGGTCTAAACATGTATATTTCATTGTATATTAGTTTTTTAATGTAGGGAAAGTGGAAGAAGGGGTGAAGAGGTAGAGACATGCCTGGTAAACATACAACAAAAGGGTGCATTTCAAAGCACCAATATTGGTTGTGGAATACCTGATGAAGGGAGAGGGCATATGATGATTGAAGATATCTATAGGGATGTATTGGAAGGGTTTAGGACCTTTATAGGGCTTGAGAGTTGTAGGTAAGGGTAGTTTCCCTAAAACCTTAGGCTAATTAGGCCTAGATGGAGAGCTAGAGGGTGGAGAAAGTCTTCACCAGTCAAATGATGAAGGACTAAGATTGAGATGAATTTAGTAACTTTGAAAAGGGTATTAGAAAATGTAAATATCTTGTCAGGTTGTTTGGAGAGTTCAAGAGTAATTTGCTGATTTCAGTGTTTGTAGGGCTACTAGACATGCTTAGAAAGGCTATATAAGAGAAATGGTTGAAGTTGAGGTAATTGGAGTGAATGGGAAGTTGGAACATGGTAAATAGACCATGATAAGATGATCTATGGTGTTGGGATCAAGGTGAGAGTTCTAGTTGGAGTTTTGATATGGTGGAGGCACTAGGTGCACTAGGTAGCACTCTATTGGACCTTTGAGTTAAGACTAACACCTTGAGTAGATTCCAAGATGCTTGTAGAATCCTCAAGTTGAGTTGAGTTCTATGAGGGGATAGTAGAGGGCTCTACATCAGATTTTCTTGGTTGAGAGCATCAAATACACATGAATACAATGTAGCACATAATTTTTGAATTCACTTAAATGATAAATTACACATGTGAACACACATAGCACATAAAGCACACACATAAATTTGATTAAGTCATGAAGCATACATGTAGCACATATTTTATAAAGCATACCACATCAATTCACTTAAGTCATGCACATAGCCCATACACATGAATTTAGGTTATGAAGAATGTACTTGAATATACATGAATATACTTAAGGAATAAATCGTACACATGAGTACATACACACAAGCATATTTACATACTAACAATAAACAAATGAACACATAATTAACAAATTGGATCGAATATCAAGTTTCATATATATTAAAATGAACAATAATTTTGTACATATTTACATGTCAACGTATCTAGATACAATGTGGCATACGCCATCTCAAAATGTGTCATATGACATCTCAAAATAAGAAGCTCAACTACAAAAGTTTCTAGGACATCCTATTCTACTAGTGGATCATCAAAATGCAACCTCTTTGAAGTACTCTTTGGCTCTGATGGATCCTGCATTCAAACACAAAAGTGAAACCCCAAGTTAGATTAAAATTTAGAATCATAGTCAACAATAATAAATGAAATTTAAACTAAAATTGAACTCTCATATACCTCACCTCTTTGTCTCCTCTCGTGGACAGGAGACCTAATATATGTCCTTGGTAGCATAGGAACAATGCCACCAATGTCAACTCCAACCTGTATATGTTTTTGAACATGAGATTGATCTACGAGTTATAATATTTAATCTTAAATAATTCCAGTAGCAAATATATGTTTACAAAATAATTGAATTATCATTAAAACTTACCTGTGTTGAAATTTCTTCAAGAAATATTGGCTGAGTCATCAGCGATACAAAACCTTGGCATTTTACCTCCCTCAAACTAGGAGTGACCTAAAAAAGTCAAATAGATACTTCATACTATCATAACTTGACCATATTATATATACTTGATAGTAAAATACACACAAATAACTTTATAAATATGCGTACCATAGGGATATCACTGCAAAATGAGTACACACAATTGACAAGTATATATGTATGCATAAACAAACTTAATTACTTAATTACCTTTCCCTTGTCAATTCCGGACACTTGCACCCCCTCATATTGCCCCCCGGTAATGTGGTCCCTAAGAAAGAATGAAAATAACAGAGGAAAAAAAAGTGTCAGAGATGACCTTTTAGGGATTCTAATTGTAAGAAGGGTTACTGATACTTATTTGGTTGAAGCATCAGGTATGGTAATGGCCACAACATAATTAACAACAAAGGTGGTAGAAAAGGAAGCCAAAGAGAAGGAAGAACTCACTGCCAAGTTGGAAGCAGTTTTGAAGGTTTATGGTGAGTTGAAACAGGGGATTCTTGAAAGAGATACTTTAATTGCAGATTTGAAGAAGAGATTGGGGGAGCATGGCCCAATGCAATTATCAGAGTAGATGCAAATTGCTTCCTCCCCTGCTAGGCCTTCCTCTTCAAGCCCTATTATTGAATTTCCTCCTTGTCCTCTTCCTCCTTCCACTGATGAGAAAGACATTGATCAAAAGGTAAAGGAGAAATATGAAAAGAAAATAAAGGATGTTGTTTCACACTTTGTTGCAAAGGTAAGACTTAAGGAAGTATATAAAACTACAAATCAATTGGCAGATGTCTTAACATCTTTTCAGAAAGAAGCAGCTACTATGGACAAGATTTTGGAAAAGTGGGTTACAAGGAAAGATAATTTGAAATCATTTTTTGATCAAATTAAGGAAAAATCTATTGTGGATATAGAGCTAACAAACACTTACAGGTTTGTTAAGGATCTTTTTGATTTTGAGGTAAATAGGGCAAGTATAAGAAGAAGATCAGAAATCTTAAGGGTAAGATACTTCCAGGATGATTTTCAAATTTTTCCTGGTCCCATTAAGGGAGATGGGGTAATTAAAGATAAGGATCAATGGACAGAGTAGATAGATAGACAAGTATTATCTAAAATAGACTCCATTTTAGATACAGATGATAATATCCCATTCATACAACTTGTCGAGCTCCTTCAAGATGCTAGGATGCATTTTTCTAATGTTAGAATAGAGGTTCACCAGTTGGTTGCTGAGTGGAACAAACTATTACCAAAGAAGGATGAAGTCCTTGCCTTTCATTGGCCGAGTGAGGAGACCTATATGACTTGGAAATCAACATATCCCTCAGAGAGTTCAGAAGAAGAAGAAGCATCAAATGAGGGGGCAGCATGTGGCAGTGTTCCAAACCCTCAAGATCAAAGCCAACAAGGATAAAATCATCAAGCAGTTATCATGAGCACGACTATTACACCTAGCAGAAGTTGAACTGCCCTTGGGAGTTACTACAAGATTTTTGGCGCTCATTTTAACGATCCATTTTAAAGTTTTGTAATGAGAATTAGAAAGTTTTATTTTCATTTTTTGTCCTATATGAATGCTCCTTTCTTGTCTTTTCTAAAATGATCTGAAGCTTGTTTGCAATCCTTATTTTCTATAAAAGGATTACTAGGATCAATGAAAAAGGACCGAGAACTTGATCAATTTGACTGACAAGTTTCTTGAGTCTGGGATATCATAGACTGTAATAGGCATATTTTCTATACAAGACAGTATCTTCTGGTTCAAGTTATTTTCAGAAGGTTACATTGTAAAGCATTTTGTGAGCATGATATAATATAGCATTTGAATATAATCCAAGATTTATATCTCTCCTTGAGAATCTCTCTTTGAATTATGAATTGTTCCGATTCATTGCATGAATAATCTTTGTGTGTATTTTCATATTTCTCAGCTCTGATCCAGGATCAGATTAAATAAGCTTTGAATATAACATAAATTCTCTGAAGTTTTTCTTAAGGATATACTAGTAAGTAGTGTGAATCTAGGAACCTTTGATAAAATCCAGGATATACTAGTAAGCATGTGCGCATTACTAACAGATCACCGGCAATGTTCCGAAGTAATGCTGGGTTGTTTCGTAACTTCTCCATGGTTAAGTGGTTAGGATGCTAATGGGTTTTGAACTTTTGAAGGACTCCTGACTAATGGCGTGTGTAACTTTAGAACACTTTGACAGGAATAGTTGTTTTACGGATCTTTGCAAGGGTTTGTTGGCCATTAGTGTTGGCGGTTACGAAGCTATGATGAAGCATTTGGCAGAAAGGTGTAACTTCAGAAAGGTTAATCAGTTACAATATTAAACAGCTGAGAGGTTACGAAAGGTTTTGTGCGGGACTTCGCAAGGTTATATCAAATTAAAAATTTCTTGAACATTCTATAATTACAAAAATCATATATATCTCTGGCACCTGCTATTGTGGACAAAGAGGGACATTCTAGTTTATAAAATCTACATTACAAAAATCATGAATTCAAAATTTCAAATTACAAATTACAAAAATCAAAATTGAAATTACAAAAATCATGAACAATACTTATTACTTGTACCCGTAGGCTTGTAGCTGAATATGAGTCAACTAATAAATTGTCAATAAATTAATAAATATTTAGAATCAAGTCCAATTCCATTATCAATTTATCCAACAAGTACAGTAATAAGTATACAGTGTATAAAATTATAAATACCTATTAACCGAATGCTAATTCTAAATCACTTCATAGTTTACTCTTCACTCAGTGTCAGTGAGCAGTCTGCCTCGCCCTCTTCTATATCCCACATGGAATCCAGCTCCTGAAATTGACTACTACTACTAGCAAGAGGTTCTTCTTCATTCTGAGTTGGGTATTCAAAATCAAAATACTCTTCATCTTCATTTTGAGTCTGGGACCAAGATCCATCGTTTGTCTCTGAACCACCATGTTTTGAAGTAGTGTTCAAAAGCCCTCATCTTTCACGCAGGGAATTCCAAATTGCCAATGCCCTATCATAAGGAAATTTTGTAACATTGTACTGAGTTACAAACAACCTCAAGCAAGTTTCCAAATTTCTGTCTAGTTTGTTTCTGATCTTTGATTTCAAAAACCCCAATGCACTGAAAACTCTTTCATCTTCCACTGACCCCAATATCATTGTTTGACATAAATCAGCAAGTTTGAAATATTTTGATATTGAATCACGTAGTACTTCACTTTGCTCTATCCTTTTCCAAAGCCTAGTTATTGCACCAGATTGAAATGGATTCTCCAAGTTTTTTAACTGCAATTTCATACATGATGCAAATTGTCTACATTGTTTTTTAAGAATAGCTGAATCTATAATTCCATCAATTGGTTGTCCATTACACTCTGCATGTTTTGAAAACTCTCTGATCAATTCATCAATTTTTTTATGAAACATATGAGCATCATGTTGTCTATCTCCGATGTTTTTCCAAAAATGAGGAAACACATAACCCATGGCCTCAAGAATTTCTTCTCTAGGGAATCTTTCATGAATCTCACTTGAAAGTTGGTAGGAAATTGACTTCAAATTCTCACTAACAGATTTAAAAAATATGTCAAAATCAGCCCTTTTAACTAGAAGTAGTTTGCCTCGCTTGCCCATCTTAGATTGGTGCATTGGTATTTCATATCCTTTCACAAACAAACATAAATCATTTTTTGCATTGAATTGAAAAAAATTCTTAGCATGATTCAAATCTGTAATTATTTGCCACTTGAAAAAATTTGGGCTTTGAATTGTTATCATATCTAAGTATAAATTATCCAGGGCAACGCATGTCATTTTACGTAAATCTGAGTACTCATGGATATACATAGTCCTGTCTTGGGCTTTCTTAACAAGCTTGTTCATTAAATCCATCATGGGGAGAAGACTGGCTAAAGTTAATAGAGTCTCTATATCACTTAACTTATGTAACAAATCAGGAGCTTTGTCTACTGTGAGGCGTTGCTCATATATTACTCTGATCAAGGATTGATATTCTGTTAGAACTCTTTCTATTGGTCCATGCAAAGAGATCCATCTGGTCTCAACATCCTTGAGAAGATTTTTTCCTCGTGTTACTCCCTCTGAGAAAATCTTAAATTCTGCAAAACGTTTAGGACTTCTGCAGAAGTAAGAGTATATGTCATGAACTAGATCTTTAACTTTTGACACTGTAGGAAAATCGCTTACAATTTTATATGCTAAATTCATTCGATGGGCCATGCAATGTATGCCAAGCATGTAAGGTGCAATACTAGTTTGTAATCTTGCATAGAGACCATTCCTTTGGCCTTGCATTACTGCAGCTCCATTAGCTGCAACACACACTAACTTCTTTCCAATTGTCAAATCATCCATACCAGCAACTTCATGCAAAGCATTCTTCACTTCAAAATATAAGTTTTCTGCTGTTGAATTGCCCCTCATTTTATGAACGCAGAGTAGATGAGCTTGGCGGACATGTTCTTTTACTGTATACACATGCATACAAATCCAAGCAGTGTTATCTACTGCAGTAACTTCATCTATGGATAGTGAAATGAATCTGGACTGTTTTACTTTCTCCTGTAAATTTTGCTTTTCCACCTCAGAAAGACAGTTTTCCATTTCCCATCCAATGTTTGTTGACCAATGTGACATGGGATAGTGAGGAACTTTCAAAAAAGATAATAAATTACCATATTCTAAGAAGTCTCTCATAGGACACCCTCTGGACATAATATGAAAAACAACACTCATCTAAACGGTCTTTGCCAGGTTTACTTCATTGGCTGCATGTTTAAACCTAGCTTTGATTGGATTTTCACTACTAGCAATTACTTCCATTCTCTTGTTATGCTCTTCATATTCTATGGCATACTTAACATGAAGACATTCTTCCTTTGATTTCCATCTCACTACTAATATTTCTTGTCCGTTTATGGTATGTTTTTCATAAACCTTACCAATATGCTTTTCTATAGTCTCAAGCTTTAGCTACAACTTCTTCTCTCTTTTAAGTTTCCAGGTACAAATCTTACACCTGCATTCTATTGGTTGTTCATCATTGCTTAGGACTGGTTCAATGAACCAGTACTTTGCTACCTAATCAACCTTAAAATTTCTTTCCATTTCCCACTCTCGCCCCATTTTTACTTCCCTTTTTCTTTTCTTCCTACCAACATTATTATTATCTTCATTGCTACCATTTTCTTCCAACTGGTTCTGCATATCCCTTATAACATCTTCTCTCGTGCCACCATTGTTATCCTCATTTGATGCATTTTGATTTTCATTTAACTCAATGACAACCCCGGCTTGTGGTACTGGTACTGGTGAGCTACTGTGAATGGATTTTGCACTCACAATTGCAGATGTTGATGGAGTAGAAACATTGCCAACTCCAAAGAAAGCCTTTATGGTAGTATCTTTAAGTTCTGGGCATTTTGATGGCCTCCCAGGCCCTTCACTGCCCCGAGGATTCTTACCCTTGTCTAGCTTTCCAATCTCTTCACTGCACTGAGTCTCAACCTCCCCTGATATCTGAATCCCTTTAGCAGCAGTAGCCTGAGGATACTCAATCTCAGCCTCAAGATAGTCACCCTTGTTCGACATCTTTACCCAATGACCTCTCACTAGTCACTAGGATTCTAGCCTCTATGAATTAAAATTAATAGCAATACTGTGAATTGTGAAATGTGAAGTTGAACAAATAATTGTTTACCTTTGTCCTGCTTCCTCTGATTTCCGACTCTCTCAAATGTTGAATCCTCTATTTACTGTTGCAAGATTGTTATTTGTAAATCTGGCCCTCCAGGTTCTAGCTCCAAAAATTTGTAACTACGCACGATAAGACTAATTCTAAGTTTTCTAAATTTGATTTGAATTTATATCAATCCATGATACCAAATTCCAAATTTCCAATTTTTAAAATCTTGGGCTTTTGGTGAAAATGTGCTGAGTGCCGACCTAATCAATGCTATGTTTGGCAAAAAATTAAATATACATGGTGAATAATTAATTAACGAGTTGGTGAAATACGTTGTGGACCAATAAAATAATTAATTAATGGGTTGGTGAAATACATTGTGGACCAATAAAATAATTAATTAATGGGTGGTGAAATAGGTCATGGTTAAGATAACAATATAAACCATTTGGCTATTTCAAATTTTATATGCAATTCATAATTAATATCGCTGGTGAATAAGAGACCATTAAAAGAACCACGTCACATTAATTATAGGTGAATATGATGGTCAGTAGCGTCAAATGACAAATCTGATTGGCGATTCCAATTAATATTCAGCAGTTACTGTGTCAAGATTGGGCGAATATTTGCCAGCGTATACTTGTGTGATTCACCAATTCCACGAGACATTATTCCCAGAATTCGCCAAAAGGTGAATATTCGCCACTAAAAATTACCCTGCCGGTGGTAATTGGTGACACATGCATCAGTATGTAATAAGATGATCATAAAAATTAGAAAACAATGTACATATACTATTATATAATAATTTAAGGAAACCAAAGAGTACATTAAAACATATGTACCGTGGAACTGTCAAGGCCAAATGATATGGCGAAAAGCATGGACCCCTCCACTTGTGCCATCTCCTCCTCTCTCATCAATTGAACATAGATGTAACACATAAAACAAATAAGTGGGAAATTATTATAAGAAAAATCTACTAAAAATACGAACGATAAAATTTAAATACAATGTAAAAGGTGAACTATTTACCCTTACCATAATAGTAGGAGTCCATGGTGTTGTATGCCCCTGATGCACATCTTCATGAGGTGCTTCAGTGCCTATAGTGTGTTGTGTAGAATCATCCACCTCGAAGACATAATTATATGCATCACTATCATTCAGGGGACCTAAGCATAGATTCTTGCACATAATGCAAGTGTGGGGCACACAAACATGTGAGCTCATGAAGGATGTGGGAGGGCTAGAAGCATCAACACAAGGAGACAACAATGATGTGCTCTGTGTAACCAACAGATCACTCAAGGTGTGAATGGCTCAAATAGTTTGTGAGCCGGCCTCAGCAATAATCTTAGGATGTTGCACTGTGGGAGGTGGTGAAATCTCGGGAGGGGGGAAATATGTGCGGGATTTCACCCATTGTGCCCATGGCCTATCCTGAGGAGTGCCTAAACCTACACCTTGGTTCGGTCTCATACTCCAATAATTCACCTTGTGACCGATCACAAATTCAGCATACAATTTTTTAATAAAATAAAATGGGACATCCAAATTGTTGTGAGGTGGTCTATCAAAAACTATCCACCAGCGGTCCCAAAAGTTGTCACATATTGCACTATTTGTGCACCATTTAATTGACAACTTGGTTTTTTTAGGGTCCACTTTTAGACCGGTTTTAGGATCCAAAAAAATATTAGCTATGTCATGTTTTGTTATATTTAGGTTCATGACTTGATCATAATCAAGCCCATCATCAAACTGGGCGTGCATGGAATCGCGCCAAAGAAGTGCAACACTATGTTGTTGTGTAATTTTCTCCATGTTTTCAATAATTGATTTCAATGTCATAAACATGGGGCATAATGTGGGGATATTGGCATAGGTGGTTTGAAATCCTCTAAGTTCATTTAGATTATCTCCTATTAGATCCTCTAAATGGTGAGGGTTTGTGATAGGTACATCTTCTAGAGGTGGGGGATTGTTGGGAGGTGGTGGATTGTTGGGAGGTGGTTCTAGATTGTTTGCGGGATCATTAGGAGGGTTTTCTGATTCCATGTCTGATTACAATGAAAAAAATAGATAATTACAATGAATTTTAAAAAACAATAAAAAAACTCATTGCTACCCTAATTTTTATATAAAAAACTATAAATTTCTATTTAAAAACAATAAAAACAATAAAAATTAGAAGATTTGACTTACCTTGGGATTTAAGCAAAATCAGATAGGAGATTTGAAAGTGGATATTTATTTTCCCTAGCCACGTTCACATTTTCACAATGAGAAAATGTTGAACGCGGCTGGGGTACAAATTTATATTTACTAGCAAATATTGGATATTCGATAATATCAAATATTTGATTAAGCCTTTTGCTTTAGCTTTTGGCTTGGCCAGGTATACTGACACCCAAGCCTACTAAAAAGTCAACATATGCATTTGTGCACTTTTGGACGAGTGAAAATAAGTTTTTTTCACATCACCACTTTTTGGCATACCATGATCTTGCACATACCCATGAAGGAAGAGATACTTACTTGGGTTTTGTGATTTCAGATGAAGGTTTGAAGATGAATCTTGAGAAATTTGAAGCAATTTTGGAATGGCCTAAACTTGTGAATGCTAGTGAAGTTAAATATTTTCATGGATTGGCAAGTTTTTACTGAAAGTCATAAGGAATTTCATTTCTATTTGTAATACAATGAAAGAGACAATGAGAGGATCTAAAAGAAAGATATAAAGTGGGCACATGGATATGACATAAGTTTTGAAAACTTGAAGCAGAAGGTAGCTGAATTACTGATACTGGCTTTACCTTATTTCTCTAAGGTATTTCAAGTTGATTGTGATGCAAGTGGAAGTGTAATAGGAGCGGTACTGAGTGAAGACGGTAAACATGTTTCTTTTCATAGTGAGAAATTGAATGATGCTAAGAGAAAGTATTTATTCTATGATCAATAATTTTATGTTATTGCTAAATATTTAAAGAAGTGGAGACATTATTTAATGCCTAAGGAATTTGTGTTGTACACCAATCATAAAGCATTGTAGTATTTGGATAGTCGGGATAAGTTGAATCAGAGACATATGAAGTGGGTTGAATACATGCAAAATTTCAATTTTGTGTTGAAGCATATAAATGGATTGTCAAATAGGGTTTCAAATAAATTGAGAAGAATAAGAAGTTTATTGACTAAAATAACAATTGAGGTACTTGGTTGTGATGAATTGAAAAGTTTTTACGAAACTAATCTTGATTTTTCAGAACCTAGGAAAGTATGTAAGGAACCAATCATAGATAATCAGAGTAAGTGGGTTGATTACTTCATTCAAGAAGGTATGTTGTTTAAATGCATTAATTTATGTATACCAAGAGGATTTATGAGATAAAATCTAATCAAGGAGAAACATAGTGGAGGACTTGTAGGACATTTTGGCATTGATAAAAGAGTGGGTCTGGTTAAGGAGAAATACTTTTGGCCTTAGTTGTATAAGGATGTTCAAAAATTTGTTAGAAGTTTCAAAATTTGTCAAGTTTCTAAGGGAGTAAGTTAGAACACATGGTTATACACACCTTTACCTAAACCTAGTGGACCTTGGGAAGACATTAGCATGGATTTTGTTCTTGGCTTACTGAAGACACAAAGAGGTAATGATTCTATATTTGTTGTGGTAGAAATTTTTTCAAAGATGTCACATTTCATTTCTTGTAGGAAAAAAACATATGTTGTTCATATAGCTGATCTATTCTTTAGAGGAGTTGTGAGATTGCATGGATTTCCTAAGACTATTATTTCTATCCACGATAGTAATTTTGTGGAATAATTTTCAAAGACACTCTGGAAGAAGATGGGTATCGATTTGAAGTTTAATTCTACATTTCATCCATGTAAACCAATGGATAAATAAAAGATGTGACTAGGAGTTTGGGTAATTTGTTAAGATTTCTTCTTGGAGATAAATCCAGTAATTTGGATTTTGTTTTGGCATGAAGTGTTTTCATATAAAAATTCAATAAATCAAAGTACATGTAAAACATCTTTTGAGATTGTTACTAGTATGCATCCTAAAGGGATATCAAATTTGAAGGCATAGAAGAGAAGAGAAGTGTTGAAGTAGAAGGATATGCTAAACTCATGAAGACTTTGTGTGATGAGGTGAAGAATAATTTAGAGCATAGTAATAAAAAATATAAGGATACAACTGACTGATCTAGGAGACGTAAGAATTTTGAAGTTGGTGATGAGGTTATGATTCATTTGAAGAAGGAATATTTCCTTTTCAAACTTACAGTAAGCCGAAGATGAAGAATTTTGGGCCTTGTAAGATACTGAAGAAGTTTGACAATGGTAATTCTTTTGAGGTTGAGTTATCATTTGACATGGATATATCACCTATATTCAACATTGCAGATTTGTATGAATATCATGAGTTAGATGATGAGACAAACATGAAATAGGAATATTCTAAGAAGTAGACAGAGGAAATTGAGAAGGTCTTGGATACAAGAATTGGAAGGAGCACAAGAGAAAATGATTTCATGGAGAACTTGGTTAAGTAGAGGAATAGACTGGTTGAGGACGCTATTTGTATTTCTCAATCTAAGTTGGATCATTTGGATTATTCTCCATTTTTTAGTAGCTTTGATGAAAAGAATGAATTTTATTAACCCCAGGTGTCTAATGCAGGAGAATCTTGGGTTCATCACAATCTTGCATCAACCAAAAATAGTTCTTTGTATTTTTGTTCTTGTTTACCAGTTAGAGAGATTATGTTGGCTGATCACCTTTCATTTGAGATAAAGTGTGTAGATGTACAATATTACTCAAGACCTATTTGGGATCATCTTCCTATGATCACACCTCCTAATGTTCATAGATATTTGAGATTTGATCCATTTCCTATCCTTGAGTAATGTGCACGTTGCTTGCTTGGACCTATTTGGAGATTTTATGTGCGATTGTTGATCTTTGTACTTCGACCATTGTGATCGTGACGTGTGGTTCATGGATCTTCTATGGATCATTTCCTATGATCATGCTCCTTGTGTTTTCCTTTTCTTGGATCTTTGTTACCTTTTGGGTCAGACCTATTTTTTGTACACGTTTCCTATTCTCGGGGAATACAATTCTTTCTTGGCTGACTTTAGAGGCATTACCTATATGTAATAATTTGATGTATATTTAGAGGGAGTTTAGTTAGATATATATTTGGTTCATGAAACCTAGATATGAGACTTTGGAAAATCAGTATTAGGATTTGAGATTCATTTCTTTGTATTGGCTGTAATTGGGAAGGCCTAACAACCCAAAATGTATATTATTTGATCTCTGAAATAAAACATTAGATCATACATTCTGTCTCTATGTTCTGTATTATTTCTTTTATGTGTACTCTAGTTTCATTCATGTATGGGGATTCATTGGTCTTGACTATGTCAAATTTCCCCCTTTTAACATCAATGAAAAAGGGACGGGGTATAAAGAATAACACTAGAAAAGAACCCCCAATTAAGTTCAAGCCTAGATGTAAAAATTTAGTGTTGAAAAGACACAACCCCAAGCCTTTGATGTCAAAGGGATTCAAAAGTATCTTTAGGAAGAGATTTAATATCTACAAGATGGTTTGGTGTGGGCCCAAACTATAAGTGAATCTCATTATTTACATCTCTTTTTCTCAAATCATACACATTGCTCCCATTTCATTTACCATTAGCAATTAAATTCTCAGAATCAAGTTTTCTTATCTTACACCCTTGAGCATTAAAATTTACAAAGTATCCATTATCAAATAACTTACAAACACTTATTAAATTATATTTTAAATTGTCAACATACCACACATTATTTTCTTCTAGCATACTATTGATACTCAAGGAACCTTTACCTCATATCGACAATGAAGATTTGTCTCCAAATTTCACAAGACCTCCATTCCATTCTGTAAACATGGAGAATCTTGCTTTATCACATGTCATGTGGTTTGAACAACCATTGCCTACAATCCAAAGATTTTCCTTTGTAACATCTAAATTTGTAACAACAAGGGACTTCTTTTCTTTCTTTCTGCAAACTTTTGTTTGCTTCTTATTAGAGAACCTGTTTCCTGAACCAACAAAACTCAATTGACAATTTCTAGCAGTATGTCCAACATTCTGACATTTGAAACAAACCAAGTTGGAATTCCTTAAGGCATTAAATAAATTTGGGCTTACAAAATTGATTCTTCTCCTTGGCATGACCCTACACTTTAGTGCTTTATGGCCAAAATAGTTGCCAAAGTTACAATAACCATATAATGAGTAAAATATTCTAGGGAACCACTTCTTAGTTTCAACAAAATTATTTTTATTTTTGGCACTATTTGAACTTTCTCTTTTTTTAAATAGTAATCTTGATTTGATGTTAGTGTTTCATTGTTGACTCAATATATCACTTAGTAATTCTGAACTTTTCATGAACTTTATTTGTTTATCAAGAATCATAGTTAACTTCTTGATTTCATTCCTTAAAGTAACTATTTCACTTTCTAACTTAGAACAATATTCAGTCTTGAGCATAAATTCATAATTTACTACTTCTAATTTCCTTTTAGTCTCTTCAAGCTCAAATTTCAAATTTGTAATGATCTGATTTTTAGCTTCAACATCTTTTAAAAGATTTGTATTACCTTTTGAGACAAACTAACTTTTGTGACTTTTCTTTCTTCAATTAGCTGATTTCTTTGAATGCACACACCAATTCTTCTTTAAGATCAACTTCATCTTCTACATCACTACTTGACTCACCATCACTCTGATATGTAGAACAAGGTCCTATTGCCATAAAAAAACTTCACCGTCATCAGAATCATAATTACCATTACTATCTTCCTTAACATATAAACTTTTCTTTTTCCTTTTAAATTCTTTTGATTTATGAAAAAATTGTCTCTTTTTAAAACCTTCTTCTTCATCACTATTAGAGTAAGGATACTTGGCTTCAAAATTCCAATTCTTTCCATAGTTAAAACACTTCATAGGTGATTTTACTTTGTTTTTACCAAACCTTTTAAACTTCTTAGCCAATAAATTGTTAGTTGTTCTTCTAGATCTTTCAATTCTGAGCTTTCATCCTCCCTTTTGGCTGCCTTAAAAGAAACTTCCTTTCTTTTTTTTACATCACCTTTCATTCTCATTTCATAAGTTGTTAGAATACCATGTAAATCATCTATTGTTAATTTCGTAAGATCCATGGCTTCTTCTATAGAATTATTTTTTGCATTATAGCTGGAAGGTAAAGAACATAAGACCTTTTGCACAATAGTTGGTTATTTTACCTTTTCTCCTAAGCCTTTAATTGCATTAACAATATCATCATCTCTTAAAAGATAATCATCAATGCATTCTTCTTCTTTGATTCTTAATTCCTCAAACTTGGCTTTTTATGTTTGTAGTTTTGTTTATTTTACCTTATCATCCCCTTCATAGATTCCTTTTAACTTATCCTTGGCTATTTTATAATGCATGATCTTAGTAAATTCATTATTATCTAAACCACAAAATAAGACATTTCTAGCTTTAGCATTATTTTCATAATCTTTCTTATCTGCAGGATCAATCAAAGGGGCTTTAGGTAAAGTGTATTCATTTTTGACAAACATCCAAGCATCATACTTTATTGAAGCAATATAACTTTCCTTTCTAATACTCCAGAAAGTATAATTTATGCCATCAAACAAAGGCACCTTATTTGAGGATGCTCCTTCTAAATTATCTATGTTTTCTACTAACAAGATCTTCTTAGACTGATTAGGTCTTTTGACAAGAATTGTTCTCTGATACCAATTATAGATCACATGTTTACTACTAAGATTGGAGAGAGTGAATTAATAGTAAATTTAAGTTCAAAATTTTATTTAATTTTTAACTTTATGTAGTTACTTCAAATTGTATTGTAAAACTAAAGCATCAAATGAAAGATATAAGAGAAGCACCATGAGACCAAGAGACAATGCACAAGAATATGATGTGGAAAACCATTAGGTAAAAACCACAATGAGTAATGTCGCTAAGATCTACTGTCTTAATCCAGCCTAACAAATCTAAATCCAATTACAACTTTAAGGGCTCCAACCCTAAGGAGTCTCCAAACCCCCTTTAAGAGATTTAACTCTTTCACAATCTGAGAACCTACTCAATCAACCTTGTTCAAGGGGAAAATGGCATCAATAATTAACAATGTAAACTAGGTGTATTGAATTTAACACTTTCTCCCTAAGAAATTCAATACAAGAGAAAGAGAGGCTTCCAAGAATAACTCTTGATATAACGTAGAATTGCAAGGTCCTAAAATGATGAAGGGTGCCAATACTAAACCCAAATCACGTCAAGGAAGTACAATACCAAGGCCTCTTTCATGCAATGTTATAATTGATAAAAGGATAATTGAATGTATGTGTGAAATTGAACTTATTGAGATAAACAAAGTTGATCTAAATGTAAAATATAAGAATTCAACCCAAATGAGACATTGAAATAAATCTATATTAACAAATGAAATAAGGGATAAGATACTTACCTCAAAATGTGTGATGGAATACACTTTTCTATTATGAAAATAACAGATCTAGACCTATAGCTGAATTTCCAACTGCGGATCCACAATCATAGATGAAAACCTAGAAAATTATGAAAATATCAATCTTCTAGGAAAAGATCGACCATATCACCATGTTCTGGAATAGGTTGACCAAGTCGTCGTGTTCTTGGGATACTGTAATGAAGTCAAGCTAAGTTTTTTTGGTAGCTCTAAGTTTGCAACTTCCAGATATGTAATTGTCCTGCTGATAACCTACAAAGCTGTGATAGAATGTGTGTGCATGGGTGGCTATGAAGGGTTTTTCCTTAATCAACCCCCCCATTTTGGTGGTTTCCACCTCCACAAATAGTCGTTAGAAAGATGTTATGTGTGTATGTAGTGCTTGTGAATCCTAGATTGTAGATCTATAATGTAAAATAACTAGAAACTCTAAGAATCTACTCTATAAGTGAAATCCTAGCATGTAAGTGTATGTGTAAATGTAAATGTGCAAGATATGGAAATTCAAATATCAGATCTAAACATAGCATAGAAATCATACCAAGCCCCCAAGGCTAAATTACTCTAACCATCTTCATGATCCCCTTGCATCTCCATGATGTCATGTAGTTGCTTGAAAATGCTTGAATGTTTGAATTGTTGATGAAGTCCTCACTTTGCAATGAAATAATGAGATCTAGCCCTTATATTCCACCTTTAAATTGCTCTATATTAGATCAAGGTGTCCACATGTTCTTGTACCTTTCTTCTATCATGTGAAAATGAGGCTTTGGATGTCATTTTATAGTGAATTTTTGAAATTGCACTCGTGGGAGCCAACTGTAGTGAGTGAGAATCAATGAAACTTTGTAAATAGGTTCAGGCCCAAAAAACCCCAACCACCTAGGAATAGGTTGACTTGGTCGACCTATACCCCAAGGTGCCATGATCTCAAGCTCATAACCCAACTTCTAGATCTGCATGGATTCCGAGTGTAATGTGTATAGGGGTTTGATAATCCAAAGCTAGATTCGGGAAAATGGGGCCTAGAAAGAGGAGGCTGCATAGAGATTAGATCCTACCTCATCCTATGAGTGAAAAAAGGTAAATATAGGACAAAGTGTTAGGTCCTACCTCAATTTCTCCTAGGAGAGAGAGAGAGAGAGAGAGAGAGAGAGAGAGAGAGAGAGAGAGAGAGAGAGAGTTCTCAAAATATAATTGTGCAATGAAAAAATACTAAAGAGGAGCTAAAAGGTCATAAATTGAAGTGTGTAAAATTTAAGATGGTACATTTATCCCCCACTTTAGTGGTATATGACACTACATGCATATGCAAGCTAAAGTAAAAGAAGCATATATAGCTAAAAAAGGATATGGCTAAGTCCTCATGTGTAATTATTGCAAGAAAACATTAGTAACTGCATCCTACAAAACCATAGGTTAGTGATAATCCAAAAACCCAAGGTCTTACTAGAGAAAGTTGATGAAGTTCATGGGTAGCTATATGCCCCCCCATTTCGGCTTGCTTATTTAGAAAAAGGTGAAACGGGGTATCATGTTTACCATGACAAACTGAATAAGAGAGGTGAAGATAAGTAACCTACAAATCCATTCAAGATGACTCCTAAATTTTTCAAAGGAACTTGTGAGGTCCTACCCCGACCCATCCTAGCTCAACCATTGTTTTGACTTTGGCTTACCTTGTTCATACATTGATTAGAGACATTTGACCTATTTTGGATTATGACTTGCTATCATTAGACCTTATGAGATGATTGTTTTAGATTTATATGATGATGATGTTAGTCATACTCTTCATATGCTTGTATTTGTTTCATGCTTACCATATGATATATGAATTATGTGTTCTACATTTGTTACATTATCTTACAGAATAGTAAATGTTGATAGTGTAATGGTTCAATGATTAACTTAGGGTTACATGCTTATGTGAAAATTGAATCGATATTTCGATGCTTAAAGAATTAGGGTATAATGTGGATTATGTTATGATTCATGAAATGCAGTTCTTTTATACATATAGAGTTTAGATTTTATTATTTCATTTTTGATATGATTATTTATGAAAAGAGTTTATGAGGTACTGACATTGGAATCGAGTGTGCAGGAATATGGTCATGGTTGTAAATTCGGGGAAACAAGAATGGATCTAAGTGTAATCAATTTGAAACCAAGGTCAACTCTAAGAAGAGAATGACCTCGTCGTAACATGATTTTATTCATAAATGTGATGCATGTGATGCATGTGGTTGACAATGTTTGTAAATGTATGTTTGTAAGTAAATTTCATTTTTGTGAAAATATAAATGTAATTTGTCCACTAAGCATGCCAAATGTGTTTTTTGATGTGTGCTTATGTGAGGTGTCACTTGACACCATGGTGATGATGTGGCATGCTTGAGTGGAATATGGACCCTACCCGCTCCTTAGTTGTTCTTGAGTATTCCTAAGCTAGGTAGGTGGTTTAAGGAGCCAAGATTTATGTAACCAATACTCCATTTTCGGATGCAAGTTTAACTGGGGTTTTTGAGGGGTTCTGTGGAGTCCTAGGGTGTGGTTTAGGTTGGATTTTGGTGCCCCAAGGCTAGTACATGGGTTAGGGGGCTTATTTATTCTATTTCCACTTCCCTAGGCCACCTTTTTGTCTCTCCAAATGGGCCATTTTTGGTATAAACGAAAATGAAAATGTTCTCTAGGTTGCTTCACTTTTCCATGTGTTGAATTTCATCCCATTACTATAGCAAGGGCAAGTGTCATTTTGTCTTGGATCTAGAAACCTAATTTGTTTTGGTAAGGGAGATGAGAGAGGAAGGTTTTGAATGTCTTTAGGGGAGAGAGACTTAGGAAAGCACACACTTGTTCATTTTGTACATGCTAGAATTGGAGAGAGGGAGGGGAGGACTAGAGAGGTTTTCAACTAGTAGATTTGAGAAGGATAGAAAGCTTGGAGTCAAGAGGAGGTCATCTTCAACCTTTCAATTTTGCCTTGGCTTAGGAGAAGGTTGGTGGTTCCTATCATGTAAATATTTTTTATATGCTTTGAAAGAAATGTACTTGTGTGAAATTTGTAAATTGTGGTACCTTGTGTTGAATCTTATATTGTTGGTTTCATTGTGTGATTTTGTTTTCAATCTTGTTGCCTTCTTGTTTTGTTTCATGTTTTGGGTGTGCAAGTTTACTTCTCATCCTTGGGAGGATTTGAGGAGGACTTGGAGTGAAGGGCCTAGTTGGAATTTCTTTATGTATGAGAACATGGTTGTATGGGCACCATGAGAGCCTTCTTATGTTTGTTTAGGGGCCATAAGGGAATTGTTGATGCTCATGGATTTGAGATGTTTGGTTGGAAGGGCCTTGTGAAGGCTTGTAATATATGTTGAAGTGATGTTTTGTTATAAGATAGGTGTCACCATAAGAGAAGATTCCACCTTCACCCATCTATGGATTCAATCTTTAGAGTCCTTTGTGCAAGCTTGGGAAGGGAGTAAATTGTGAAAGTCTTTGTACCAAAATTTTGCTTGAATGTTTATGCTTTGTGTTGTTTGTGTGTAACACGTCCTATTCTTTTTTCCCCTAGCTCAAGGGTGGCCATGTAATGGCCTAGGCTAAGAGGTGAGCCTCCATGGCCATGTGAAGAAAGTCTTGTGTTTGCAGGTTTGGTTTCTTGGTTTGAAGGAGAAGTCCAAGTTTGAAGTTCAAGTTTAAGTTGAGAAATTATAAAAGACCATTTTTAGGTGAACAACTTGAGAGATCTTTCTCTATACATTTTGGTTTTCTATAACAAAGAAATTGTAATATTATAAGAGCTAGAATTTAGACTAGTTATTCTAGTAGTTTTTCTGAATTAAGACAATTTATTTGCTCTCTTTATAGTTCTATAATTTGTAACTATTAACTGAATTTTAAAATCAGTTCTCTGCATAAATGTTATTTGGATTAGACATGGACTGGAAATGTCAGATTAATTTTATTTTCTCAGAAAAGGTTGAATTTCTTGCAATTGAAAATTAGTTATTAAATCAATTTTTCCAGCATGTTTGTAATATAAAATAATTATGTACAGAAAGGTTAAATTAGTTCTTTTATTTAGTTCTTTAAAAGGTTAAAATTACATGTATCTGTGTTGAGCATTTTAATGTTGTTGAAAGATTTTTACTGTTATTTCTATGATTCAGATTTTTGCATTAGTAAATATTTTAAGTCTAGCACTAATCTAGCAGGTAGTTAGTAAATTGAAGCCATAAGGATTATACATTTGAAGTTGATAATAAGATTTATTAAAAATTTTGTTGTTGTGTTTTTGTCTATTTATTTTGGGCATTATTATAATGGACATTAGAATATGTTAAGATTTTAAGTAGTTGTGTAATGCTCAGTGGATTTTGGGCATTACAGAACTTGGACAACAAGGTTACTGAATCATGATTCTAAATCCTATAACGGTGTGTGAATTGGAGCTACCGAGCTCAAGATATGATCAAAAGAGTGATAGAATAAGCTAAAATCCTAAACCAAAATTAGAAAGTAACCTAATTAATAGCACATATAAAGAAAATTTACCTTTGTAAGAGCTCATTTGGAACATTTGGTTGAGGGTGAACAAGAAGAAACACAAGATGTTGAGGAAAGAGAAACTATCGCCGATGCAGATGGAGATGCTCCAATTGGTAGCAATAGAGGGTGCAGAGCTAGAGGAGGTATGTCTCGATTCTTGTTGCCTATTTCCATTCATTTTCCTTCCATTTTACTGCTCTAGGAATGTGTTTTGCATAGTCTAGGAACTTGTTTTTTCTTGCTAGGTCAGGAAGTTCACCTATTGCTAGGAAGATGACTTGTTCCTTAGGAAGAAAGTCAACCTCTTCCCAAAAAGTTGACATGTTCCTAAGAAGTCAACCTATTCCCTAGACAATTCAAACTGCATAGTTTTGAGTCAAAAATTTCTCTATGATTGTCAAGCACTAATTTGAACCTTTCCATGTTGCCATTGTAGGAGCTATCAGTGATGAGGGAGCATTATATGTCGATGTATCATCTTAAAATGGAAGCATTTCCATCTTGATAGGTTTAGCACCCTCTTTTACTACATTTATCATGATAGACTTGCATTTAGGATGCATTCTGCACTTGATTCCTTCATTCTAGGTGAAAATAGGTTTAGGATCCCAAGGATTCTCCTTAATTTCCCTCTTCTATGGCTCTATTTTCTAGGTAGGACTTAGGCATAGGTCCTCCTGGTCTTCATCATATTCATCATAGGATTTTGTGCCTCTCCCTCGCACTCTGCCCTATTTTAACATCATTTCTAGGTCTCCAGGCATCCCCAGGACCTCCAGTTTCTCATTCTGACTAAATATGGACTCCTGGGTCAAGGATGAGGTCCTCCCTAACCTAGGTCAGATTCTAGGTCATCACTGACCTAGGTCAAAGATGGGGTCATGTTTGACCTCCTTTGGGGTTTGATCCCCCTTTTCAAATTTGGTCCCGGAGGGCCCCGAAATTAATGTTGGGCTTTTGGATCTGAGTGCGGGAGGATTTTAATTTGAAATTCATTTAATTATTTTCCCTCCTTGGTTGGTTATTGTGATTGGATCATAATTCAAGGTGAAATTTGAATTATGGGTCCTCACATTACTCTAGGAGCTTCACCTTGAAATCTTTGTATAAAGACTCTCTTTTGCCTTCATTTTCACCAAGTGAGACCAAGCAATTTCATGATCAAGGCATCAAGTGGAGATACAATTGATTCAAGAAAGAAAGTGATGGTGAAGTGAAGATGCAAGATTGCAAGAGGATGATATAGAAGATCAAACCATTTTTGATATCAAGCATTTTTGTGAGCACACCATTGTGAACATCTATTTGGAGCAAGAGAGACCATTTCTTCCTTGATCCACCATTATCAATATTCAAGCATTCAAAGATATAATCATGGGTTAGCAATTACGGATTATGAGTTTGGTAGGAGTACTTTAGCCTTGGGGGCTTGGTATGCTTTCTTATCTTATTCAAGTCTATGCATTGCTTTCTCATACATATTCATTCTAGGGTTTTAATCTAGAGGATTAGATCTTGGTACTACACATTCAATACACACACACATTCTATTACAATCGGCTATTCGTGGAGGTGGAGATCACCAAAATGGGGGTTTGACTAAGGCAAAACCCTATATAGCCACCCCAAAACACCATTTTTAGATATCTATAGTCGTTGTTTCAAAGGTTGAAGTACACATCTGAGTACCCTTTTCATCAAACTTTCAGGGTCCGCGAATAAAATTTATGTCGGAGTTGTTTTGGGTCAAGGATGACCTTTTGTGTTCCAGGGTAAGACCTTGCCCCGTTATCTGGGTTAAAGACGACCTGCTTCCAAAAAGATAATTTTTTTTTGGGTTCTCTTTGTTGCAGTTTTTTGGTCTTGGATCTGGTTGTATAATTTCCCAAGACAGTGCATAGGCATCAAAAAATAGGTATTTCTAGATTATTTCCATTATGAGGTATGTATCTTATCTTATTTGATTTCAACCATTTCCAGATTTACATTACTTATTCAATTCCAACTCAAGCATACAAATGAATAGTGAGGAATGTTAGATGCATTGTCAAAGCTCCATTTTACACCTATTCATTTTGGTGAACCCGTTTACAACAACTCTTTCTTTTTGGTGTTAGATTTAGATCTTGCATGTTTATAAGATTAGATTTCTTGCATTTATATATTTCAAAAATACAAAATAATTGCAAAATCTCTTTAAAAATACAAAAAAATTTACATTTTCATGTTTTTAGAATTTCTTTGTATTCAACATGTATGATTCTTGTTTTGAATACTTTGATGAGGCTTTTATTGTTGATGCAAGAGTATCTTGGGTCTTTGAGCAATCTTGCATCAACCAAAAATATTTCCTATTTTTTGTTGTTTGCATTATAATCTTTTCATTTGTTGGTTTCATGTTGTGTGAATCTTACATTATGTTGAGGACCTATTTGGTAACCTTCTCCTATGAGCACATAAAGATTGGATGAACCTTTTCAAAGTTACAATTGTTTTCCTTGCAGTTGGAGTTGTATTTCCTACAGTTTTTGTGCTGATTGTGCATCATGGAGATGTTTATCCTTAAGGAATGAAAATTTGTTCTCTTATGGAATTCAAGAGGACCTAAATTAATATCATCTCCTAAGAGTGTAATTTCTAATTCATTATGAGCTAAAAGTTATGGCTATTTTTCTCAGGTATCAATTTTTTACCAGTTTCATGTGAAACGTGGAGTGTTTCTTCTTGCATGGTTCTGTGTGATGAGATGGGGCCTTTCAAAGTTAGAGACATGTTATTGGGTCATGTGTGGAAATAAATCTAAAGGCACATCATTTTTGGTTGTTTCTTTCATTAGTTTTGGTATCTCTCCTTAATCTGGACCTATATTGTTATTAAATGCCTGACTGGCTGACTTGTGGCTTTGCTGGCTATATATTTGGAGCTTAGGTTGTTTGTAGGGTAGTGATAGATGGTATAAGGATAGTAGTAGTAGTATCACAAAATAGGATGTTCTCATAATGATTCTTATTGTATAAGGCCGAAACCCAGAAGGCCTCATAGCCGGGCATGTTTGAAGAAATAATATAATTTCTCTATTCTTGATGCCAGTTGCTTATCTCATATCCATTGTGTTTTCACTAATTTCATGTGGTTATATATTTCTTCCATTTTGTAACTCTGAGAAGGGCTTGTTGATTGATTCAAGTAGACTCAATTCTGCTTGATTCTACTTTTATTTACCCTGCCCCTGTGTCAAGTGGTATCAGAGCCAGGTTCTTTATTGTGGATTGGATCGCATAGAACCTTATTGGATTGGTTGTAGGGTGGTAGATCTGAGATTTGACCTATAACTTGTAGAAGGTTATGATCTTGCTAGAACTTGATTGTGAAGATGGTTCATGGTAGGGGAAATGATAATGCTATCATGGATATGTTGAGGCAGATTGCAACTAGGCTTGAAGCTGTAGAGACAGCCCAAAGAAGAGGCACACATCTTGAAGATGTTACTGATGAAGAAGAAGAAACATTGAATCTTGAACCTGAAATTGAACAGGATGAGGAAAGACTCCTGAGAGTTTTGTCTAAGGCTAACTCTAGACCTGTAGTTGAAGTTTCTTGCTATGATGGAAGACTTGAGACCAATACACTTTTGGATTGGATCTCTGAGATGGATAAATACTTTGAGTATGAAGGTACTCCTAATAATAAGAAGGTTAAGATAGTAGTCACAAAGTTGAAAGGGCATGCATCTCTTTGGTGGGATCATTTTCAAACTGAGAGACAGAAGAGAGGAAAAGAAAAGATCAAGACATGGATGAAGATGCTTGGAAAGATGAAGAAGAATTTTCTTCCAGCTAACTACCAAGTTAGTTTGATGAGAAAAATGCAAAATCTAAGACAAAAGGACATGAGAGTGACAGAATGTACTGAGGAATTTTACAAATTGGATATCAGATTTGGACATGTGGATGATGAAGTTGAGAAAGTGGCTAGATACCTGAATGGTCTGTGGACATCAATTCAAGATGAGATTAGTTATGTTAAGATAGAAAGTGTGGAAGAAGCATACCAATTTTCTTTGAAGGTAGAAGAAAGATTGACAAAAAGACACGATCAAAGATAGAGAGGAAGAGGTGGTAGATTTCAGACAAGTAGAGGTAGATCTTATGGAGAAAGTAGTAGATCTGAAAATGTAGTGCAAGATAAAGGATGGGAAGATGAACCAACTAGTAGAAGAGGTCACTACTCTAGAGGTAGCTATACTGGTTATTCTAGGAATAACAATAATGGTAAAAGAGAAGAGAAATCTTGGTTTAAAGGTACTTGTTACAAATGTGGTGAAGGACATAGAGCTTTTGAATGTACTAACTCTAGAAAGAAGACTAGAGGTAATGGCATAAACAATTTGGCTTGTGAAGAAGTTGAGGAAATGTCTAATGAACCTAAACATGGTGAGAACTTGATGCTAAGAAGGATCTTGTGGAATGAAGAAGCTGATAATGAACCTATTTTGAGGAAAATTTTGTTCAGAACCAGATGTAAGATCATTGATAAATGTTGCAAGGTAATCAATGATAGTGGAAGTTCTGATAATTTGGCATCCGAAGAGCTGGTTAAAAAATTATAGTTGCAGAGATTGAAACATCCTAAGCCTTACCATATTGTTTGGATCCAAAAGGAGCATAAACTACTTGTAAGTGAACAATGCCTTGTTAAATTCAAAACTGGGAATTATCATGATGAAGTCTTGTGTGATATTATGCGTATGGATTGTTGTCATATTATTTTGGGTAGACCTTGGCAGTATGATAGGAAAGCTTTGCATGATGGTAGATTGAAACAATATACTATTTGGATGGATGGGAAGAAACAAGTATTATTGCCTTTAGTAGAAAAGTTTGATGAAGGTCACTGTACTACAATCAAAGTATGCTTGTTTGATGGTAAAACATTTGCAAGAGAAATGAAAGAACAAAATATTTTCTTTTTATTGAAGAATAAAAGTGGACAGTCAAATAAGGTTGCTGATGCCTTGAGCCGAAGAAGAAATTTGCTGACAGAAATGAGAGTTGAGGTACTTGGTTTTGATGATTTGAAGTGTTTATATGAGACTGACATTGATTTTGCAAAACCTTGGAAATCTTGTAAGGAACACACAGTAAGTGATAAGTGGACTGATTATTTCATTCAAGAAGACATGTTTAAAGGAGTTTAGTTGTGCATACCTAGAGGATCTATGAGAGAGAACATAATGAAGGAGAAACATAGTGGTGGACTTGCTGGACATTTTGGGATTGATAAGACTGTGAACCTGAGTTTGGAAAGATACTTTTGGCCATAGATTTATAGAGATGTATAGAGAATGGTTAGAGGTTGTATAATTTTCCAAACAAAAGGAACTAGTTAGAATTTGGGATTGTATACACATTTGCCTATACCTAATAGACCTTGGGAAGATGTGAGTATGGAATTTGTTCTTGGATTGCCTAGAACTTAGAGAGGTAATGATTCTATTATGGTAGTGGTTGATAGAATTTCTAAGATGGCTCATTTCATACCTTGTAAGAAGACATCTGATGCATTGCATGTAGCTGAATTATTTTTCAAAGAAGTGGTAAGATTGCATGGTTTTCCTAAAACTATTGTTTCAGATAGAGATACTAAGTTTACTGGTTACTTTTGGAGAACACTTTGGAAGAAGATGAATACAAAATTGAAGTTTAGTTCTACATTTCACCCTCAGGCAGATAGATAGACTGAAGTTCTGAACAAAAGTTTGGGAAACTTGTTGAGATGTTTAGTTGGAGATAAGCCTGCTAATTGGGATTTAGTTTTGGCACAAGCAGAGTTTGCATATAATAATTCTATGAATAGAAGTACTAAGAGGACACCATTTGAGATTGTTACTATATTTCATCATAAGGGAACTATAGAGCTAAGAGATTTACCTACTGAGACTAGAAGAAGTGCTGAAGCTGAGGATTTTGCAGTATTCATGAAAACTTTACATGATGAAGTCAAAAAGAATTTGGAAGATAGTAATCTGAAATATAAACAAAGAGTAGATAAGAGAAGGAGAAATAAATATTTTGAAGTTGGAGATGAGGTTATGATTCATTTGAAGAAGAATATATTTCCAGTTGGTACCTACAACAAGTTGAAAATGAAGAAGTTTGGACCTTGTAAGATTCTAAAGAAGTTTGACAGTGGAAATGCTTATGAAGTGGAATTACCAGAGGACATGGATATATCACCTATATTCAACATTTCTGATATCTTTGAGTACTTTGAATCAAATGATGAGATAAAATATGATCTAGATAATCCTAAGAAAAATAAAGACAACATTGAGAAAATCTTGAATAGCAGAGTGAGCAAGAGTACAAGAGGAAAAGACTACATGGAATATCTAGTTCAGTGGAAAGACAAGCTAGTTGAAGATAGTTCATGGATTACACAAGCTAAGTTGGATATTTATGATTTAGGTTAGAATATGAGAAGTCCTTGATGTGGATATTAGTTCTTTATTTACCCCAGGTGTCTGATGTAGGAGCATCTTGGATCTTTGAGCAATCTTGCATCAACCAAAAATATTTCCTATTTTCTGTTATTTGCATTATAATATTTGCATTTGTTGGTTTCATGTTGTGTGAAGCTTACACAATGTTGAGGACCTATTTGGGAACCTTCTCCTATGAGCACATAAAGATTGAATGAACCATTTCAAAGTTACAGTTGTTTTCCTTGCTGCCGGAGCCGTATTTCCTGCAGTTTTCATGCTGATTGCGCATCATGGTGACATTGATCCTTAAGGAAAAAGACTTTGTGCTCTTATGGAATTAAAGAGGACCTAAATTAATATCATCTCCTAAGAGGGAAATTCCTAATTCATTATGAAGTAACATTTATGGTCATTTTTCTCGGGTATCCATTTTCTGCCAGTTTCACGTTAAACATGGAGTGTTTCTTCTTGCGCGGTTCAGTGTGATGAGATGGGGCCTTGTGAAGTTAGGGACATGTTATTGGGTGATTTGTGGACCTAAATATAAAGGCACATCATGTTTGGTTGTTTCTTTCATTAGTTTTGGTATCTCTCCTTAAGCTAGACCTATATTGTAATTAAATGCCTGACTACTCGACTTGTGGCTTTGTTGGCTATATATTTGGAGCTTAGGTTGTTTGTAGGGTAGTGATAGATGGTAGAAGGATAGTAGTAGTAGTATCACAAAAGAGGATATGATCACAATGATTATAATTTCATAATTCTTATTGTATAAGGCCGAAACCCAGAAGGCCTCACAGCCGAACATGTTTGAAGAAATAATATAATTTCTCTGTTGTTGCTACCAGTTGCTTGTCTCATATCCATTGTGTTTTCATTGATTTCATGTGGTTATATATTGCTTCCATTGTGTAACTCTAAGCAGGGCTTGTTGGTTGATTCAAGTAGACTCAATTCTACTTGATTCTACTTTTATTTACCCTGCCCCTGCATCAATTGTACAAGAGGATAGATTCCTTAATGAGGTACATGGTAGTGAGGATGAAAATGGTCTGGATAAGATCTCTATGGATCCTATTCCTATTTCACTCTCCTCCACAACCTCTCCAATTGACCTTTACCATAGGGTGTGTGCATGGTTACCTTCATGTCCAACTATTTGCAACATTGATAAACCTAAAGTGATATATCCTACACCTTTGATGATGGTAAAAGGATGTCCTTGCATAAAAATTAAGGGTAAGCCTAGAGATCCTTTGGATTTCTTTGATAAAACTAATTCTATTTCACATGCTTATCACACATGGAATAACCCTCAGCCTACTATTCTGATTTCTTTACCGCCTTCTCAACCTATGCTTCCTCAAGCACCTAGGTTTCCTTCTACCTTTAAGGAGTATAACTTAGTTGACCAATTACGTGCTACTCCTACTAAGATATCTTTATGGGAATTACTTTAAACTTCCCTGACATATCATGAGGCATTGCAAAAAGCTTTGTCCACTCTTCCTGCTTCGCCTCCTAATCAAGAGAATATTCATTCTATTTTAGATTGCATGCATACTATGCCTTCTGTACCTCCTATTGTGTTTTACGATAATGATTTACCTTCTCTTGAGGTGCAGAATCAATACGATGATCTTATGGTTGCTATCTCTATTAACTAGAGTATCATTTGAAGAACATTAATTGATAATGGATCATGGCTTAATGTTTGTAGCATGGATATGCTTAAGGAAATTAAGGCTGATCTCACCACTATTCAACCTGATAATGTACCTATACATGGATTCGATAATATTGCGAAGAGAACTTTGGGCATTATTACCTTACCTGTTAAAGTTGGTCTAGTTATTCTAAATACACCTATTCATGTTATGCCTGGACCTCTCAATTATAACCTTCTTTTAGGAAGACCTTGGTTACATACTATGCATGTAGTTCCTTCTACTCTTCATCACAAGGTTAGGTTCATCTATAAAAACTTAATGTATACATTACATGCGGATGATGTGCCAAATCCTTTTCTAAATGTAGAATATGCCAAAATATCTGAGCCTCTTCAACCAAGTAAAGAGATTGAGAAACAACCTGAGATACAACAAGAAGAAGCTCCATCTTCTTCTTTGACTGAGGATGACTAGCAGACATTGGATTTTAATCCTACTTTCATTGGAGAATATAAGGTCTCTGACTTGGAATTCATGAAGCAATAAAGTGATTTTAAGAAAAAAGTCTTCACTCCCCCACTTTCTGAGGAACTAAAAAGTATTTTTTTTTCTGCTTCAATTAATGAAATGATTGAAACTATAAAGCTTGATTGTTATGATATTGTGACATATGCCACTCCTTAGACTCCATTTGATATGACTGATCGATATGGTCCTGGCTATCATTTTCTTAATAAATTAGGATTTAATGGGAAAGGATGTGGTAAATATGAACAAGGTATACAAGTACCTTTCGATAATGAAATTTATGATCACACATATGGATTAGGATTCAATCCTTATAGACAACCATCAGATTTTCCTCTTAATGTTAATCGTATATATAGTGGATAGTTGAAATTGGTTAACCCACTCCTTATTGACATTAATCAAGTACCTACTTTGGATATTTTTCCTGAAGATGAAACCTTAATAGAATTTTTAGGGGTTTATGAAGATTTACCTAAGTTCCATCACAAACAACGGAAGCCTTATTGTTTAATTATTGATGATTACTTTGGGGAACATGATGAACAAGATATTCTCCCATTACCGATCGATCTTCTGATATGAAGTGATTTGTTAATAATTGAGACTATTGATATTCAAATGGATGAGAATAATCCTGAGAAGATGATAAAGATTGGGAAATGTTTGCATCAGGATGAATGTGATTAATTGGTTTCCCTTTTACTTGAATTTAAGGACATTTTTTCTTGGACATATTCAGATATGCTAGGCATAGACTCTAAGATTGTTACTCATAACATTGTTTTAAAATCAAATATAAAACCTGTGAAGCAGAAAATTTGAAAGATGAATCCACAAATTGATTTATTGGTTAAAATTGAAATTGAAAAGTTATTAGATTCTAGATTTATCCATTGTATTGATTACTCAAATTGGATTTCAAACATTGTGCCTATTTCAAAAGGAGAAAATAAGATAAGGATCTGTACTGATTTTAGAGACTTGAACAAGGCATCCTTAAAGGATGATTTCTCGTTACCTAACATTGATATGATTGTGGATTCAATAGTGGGTCATGCATTTGTTATAATAACTAAGAGGGGGTGAATCAGTTATCCAGTGTCCCAATTCAAAATGTATAATCCAAAACAAATTCTTCAACTTCTGCTACTCGGTAAACATAAAATACTTTCACTGTCTGTGTCTTTACCGATTGTCAGTCTAAACTTTATAACAGTTATTGATTAAATCTAACATGTAATATGAAAAGTATGATAACAAAAAAATATCACAATCAACACATAACATGAGATTTAATGTGGAAACCATATGAAGGGAAAAACCACCTGGGACCGGCAACCCAAAATTGTTCACTCTTCTGAAGTGAGGTCGGTGAAGACCCAACCCTGTTAAAGGTTACATACACACTGTTAGGTGTGAACTTGTTAGAGGATTATAGACCAAAATTTATCATCCAACCAGCAGTCACTCTGGGGTTGACAATAAAAATGTTCAATCTATGAATGAAACATCAAAAGACTTTCATAGTCCACTCGGTTAAGAGATTTGACTGTGTACAATGGTTAAATATGTAACAGTAGATGATCTATCTTGAAACAACTTCAATTGTAGTTTAGAGATCAATGTTTAGCTCATTCAAATCTTTCTAATCAATATACCACTTCAGATTCAATACTATATCAACTTACTGTCCGTCGGTAATTACTCTCTGTAGCTCGGTAACTGTTCTACAACTCGGTTCTTATTAACCAGTATGATCAAAATGCATGGCAACTTGTTCACGTGATAATTCTGCAGTATCTTCTTCCTTCGGTGATGTTTCAACAATGAAACCAATGTCTCTTATATAGACAAGTAAATCATTTTCTTTTCCTCCATCAGATTTTGCTGCTTTAAGCTTCCTTGGCTGATGTGTCAGTAACACGTTTCAATCTACTCCATTAGATCCTTTTGATTTATGTTAGCTGTTGATCTTCATAACAAACCTTATCTGTTACCTTGATTTCATACACTTTACAGCTCATCACTTTATCGGCTAAACTGATCATTTAATTCCTTTCTATTTTTCTTGGTTAACAAAGAAATGCGTTAGTGAACACAAGCTCGATTAACACTATTCTCAGTATACACTACATTCCATTATTGTATACTAGAATGCTTTATTTACTGACAATACTACTTTGTGTCTTTCATCTCTATCCTTCATCATAGATGAATGCAACATAATAAAGTCAATTTCATCAAGTCATAGACTCATCAATAAATTACTCAGTGTATTCCTTATCCTCATCTGATGTATACATCTTCCTCATGTAGATATTTATGTTCTTCATCTCTTTCACCTTTCTTCAGATGTGTCGGTATAGTAACTTACAAGATAAGTATTGTCAAGCTAGTTGACATCAATGACAACACAATACTAATTTAATTATCTTGCATATCTAATCAGTAACTCCTTAGTAATCTTAAATTGCAGATTCTCCATTCAGGTTCTAAATCAGTTGTAGTTCATCAATCTCTCCCTTTGGCATTGATGGCAACTCAAGTAATATGAAATGTACCATACCCATACCAAACATGTATTCTACAACTCTGTAATCAAATGCTTTTCTAAGCTCATACAACATTAATATGTTTAATCACTACGTTACTAAACAACATTAAAAAAAAAATTGCTTTGTCATTCTCTCCCTTAGATAGTTCTCATCGGTGCATATCTCTCCTTCTCCTTTTCATATTATATATCTCTCCCTTTGACAACAATGCCAAAGAAAAAAATAAATAATTAGCTCTTGTAGTAGCTAAGTAGCTCTCTATTGTCCAATACAATCTTTGTATCTTTGTATACTAATATCCCAATCTGTTTCAGTTCTTCAAACTTAATCACAACCTTGAACATTATCCAAAGTTTGAACTATGCTACATCAACATGTGTGATCATCTGATAAGATTAGGCTGATGCAACATCTAGATCACATTAGTGACTGATAGACAGGGGACCGACCCCAAGTCTAGTCCTCAAATATTCAAATGTGTCCTTCGGTAGAGGTTTTGTAAAGATATCTGCAAGTTGTTCTTTGGATGTAACAAATTCTAACTTCACTTGCTTTTCTTGCACTTTTTCTCTTAAGTAGTGATACTTAATTGATATATGCTTTGTCTTAGAGTGCATCACTGGATTCTTTGAAATATTAATAGCACTTGTGTTGTCACAGTATATAATCATCGGGTCAGTGATTACCTCATTCATTCCTTCTAACACTTGCCTGATATATGCAATGTTTGAGAAATTAGTAGCAGTAGCAACATACTCTGCTTCAGCTATAGACTGAGAAATACAAGCCTTCTTTTTACTTGTCTAGGTTACAAGTCTTTCACCAAAGAAAAATACTCCTTCGGTGGTACTTTTTTTGTCATCCACATTTCCAGCCCAATCAGCATCGGTATAAACCTTCAACTCAAACTTACCTTCCTTAGGATACCATAATCCATAATCCTTTGTCTTTTTTTGATATCTTAAGATCCTTTTAGTAGCAATCATGTGTGATTCTCTAGGATTAGCAGAATATCTAGCAACAATTCCCACAACATGTGCTATATTTGGTCTACTGTGAACTACATTCATTAGTTTACCAATCATGGATCGGTAAAGTGTCTAGTTTACCTATGTAGTTTCATCTTCCTTTGTTAGTTTACTTCCAGTAGCCATCGGTGTTCCTATAGGTTTAGCATCTTCCATGCCAAATGTCTTCAATACTTCCTTTATGTACTTGGACTGTGTGATGAATATCCCATCACTCTACTGAATCACTTGTAATCTGAGAAAGAATTTAATCTCTCCGAACATAGACATTTCAAACTCACTCCTCATGTCATCAGCAAAAGATTTACATACATGATCTTGACCTCCAAAAATAATATCATCAACAAAAATTTTAGCAATAAGAATAGTGTCATCAATATCACCTTTTATGTACAAATTGGTGTTCTCACTAGTTCTTACAAATCCAATACTTAACAAGTAAGTATGCAACCTTTCATACCATGCTCTTGGTGCTTGCTTCAAACCATATAAAGATTTGTGTAATCTACATACCATGTTTCTATTGTCTGGATCAATGAATCCTTCAAGCTGTTCTATGTAGACCTCTTCTTCAAGTATACCCTTCAGAAATGTTGACTTCACATCCATTTGATAAACCTTAAATTTTTTGTGTGCAGCATATGCAATTAGCATTCTAACTCCTTCCAATCTAGCAACAGGTGCAAATGTATCACCATATTCAATGCCTTCTTCCTGTGCATATCCCTTGTATACCAATCTTGCTTTATTTCTTATCACTTCAGTATTTTCATTCAACTTGTTTCTGAATATCCATTTAGTACCGATAACATTCTTATCTTTAGGTCGGGGTACTAAGGACCAAGTTTTGTTTTTCTCTATTTTCTCTATTTCCTCTTTTATTGCATTAACCCATTCTTCATTCTCTAATGCAACTTTCACATTCTTTGGTTCAAATTCACAAACTAGACATGTACCTTGTCTTGTTTTGCTTCTACTCTGCATGCTAGCTTGTCTGTCTCCAATAATTTGTGTCTCGGGATGATGTCTTTTGAAAAAACTAGCTAGTACTTAGTTTCTTCTTTCTTGTTCATCCTATTTAGGTTCATGTGCTTGCTCGGTAGCACCATCTTGTTTGTCGGTTTCCCTTTCCTTTTCCTCGGGGTTATTTTCCTATTGATCGGTTATCATAGGTTGTGACTTCGGTAGATAATCAAGAAGTTCAATGTAAGTGAATCTGCCATAGTCTTCTGGTTCCTTTCTTTCTTCTATGTTCTTATCATCAAACTCATCAACACGGACATTAGTACTTTCAATCATCTTATTTGTAACCTTATTTAGACATTTGTATATTTTACTCTTAGTAGAATATCCTAAGAATATTCCTTCATCACCTTTAGAATCAAATTTCCCATTTCTCTCATCTTTTAGAATAAAATATTTTCTTCCAAAAATCCTGAAATAACTTATAGTAGGTTTGTGTCCAAATTATAGCTCATAAGGTTTTCAGTTGGTGTCCTTCTTTAGTTGTACTCAGTTAAGCACATATATAGTTGTGCGGACAGCTTCCCTCCAATATGTCTAAGCAACATTCTTTTGTATCATTAGTGTTCTAGCACAATCAATTATTGACCTGTTCCTTCTTTCAGCAATCCCATTCTACTGAGGTGTTCTTGGTGTAGAGACCTGTCTCTTAATACCATGCTCATTACAGAAATTAGTAAATTCATCAGAGATAAATTCACCTCCTCTATCAGATCTTAAGCACTTAATTTATTTACCAGTCTCTTTTTCTACCTTTTCCTTATACCACTTAAACATCTTAAAGGCTTCAGATTTCTCTTTTAAGAACATAACAATCATTAATCTAGTATAGTCATCAACAAAAAGAATAAAGTATCTATCACCATAATAGCTCTGAGTTCTCCTAGGACAACATAGGTTGGTATGAACCAACTCAAGTATCTTCTTTGTTGAGTAGTCTTTGCTCTTAAAACTAGACTTAGTCATCTTACCTTTTTGACATTCATGGCACATAGCATGATCCGGTTTTGACAAGTTAGGCAACCCTCTAACTCTTTTCTTCTTACTAATCTTGATCGTGTTATCAAAAGTCACATGACATAACCTCTTATGCCACAATCATGCATCTTCATCCTTCATTAATAAACAAGAAGACTGATCAATATCAAGATAAAATAGATTACCTCTAGATTGCGTACCGATTCCGACAAGTCTTCCTCCATTGTCATAGATTCTTACCTTTCTGCTCTCAAAAGCAAGTCGGTGGCCTGAGTTATTCAGCTATGCCACACTTGAAAAATTATAGTTTAGTCCATCTACCCAATATGCATTTTCACATTTTATTCTATCATTAATCATCAGTGAACCTTTACCTCTCACCATACAAGGTGCATCATTTCCCATTCTAACAGATCCTCCATCATATTCCTCAAGTAGATCAAATTTCTCTATATCACCAGTCATATGATGTGTACAGCCACTGTCTATGATCCATGTATCATTTCTGCTTACTTTAGAGATTAGTGATGTTTCTTCATGTTTCTCTTCTTCCTCTTAGTCATCTTTCATAGAAAAAAATACTACTTCTACATCATCATCAGTGTCAGATTCAGATTTAAATTCTTCGGCTATGTAACATACCTTTTTCCCTTTGTCATATCTATCTTAGTTATCTCTGTTGTTGTGTCGGTAGCCTCTGTTGACTCTTCTCCCATAGCTTCCTTCGGATCAGGCTTTGGATCTATCATCATCTTTCTTATTCAGACATCTAGCAATGATGTGGCCAACTTCTTTACAATTAAAACATGCTAAGGGTAGCTTGCCTCTATATCTTCCTTTACCTTTGGGCAATCTTCTGGCCATAAGAGCTTCAAGCTCATCAAGTTCATCATCGGTATTACTATCACTGTCATTATTCTTATCATTCTTGCTACTAGACTTACCAATCTTCAAAGAAGTCATGAAAGCGGATTCAATAGAAGGTACAACACTGTTGTCAAAATTATTCAATTCAAAGGTTGTAAGCTTACCGATCAGTGTGTCAAGACTAAGGTTGGGTGTAGCTCTTGTTTCATTAATTGCAGAGATCCCGATCACATAAACTGGAAGCAAAGTTCTGAGAATCTTGCTTATCACTATTTCATCATCAATAACTTCACTAGATGCTCTAATAGCATGTACTACCTCTTTCATTCTATTTGTGTATTGCACAATGTTCTCACCTTCTTTCTTCTTCATATCATCAAATTGACCTCTTAGGCTTTCTGCTCTGGCTCTCTTAACATTCGCATCTCCACTGTATATTAGAGTCAGTTTATCCCACATGGCTTTGGTAGTTGTGCATCCCTTAATGTCTTCAAATTTGGCATCGGTACAAGCACCAGCAAGTTCCATCATAGTAATATTGTGTTCATTCCTATCCTTCAGTTGATCAAGTGTCAGGGGACCTAGTGTCAGTTCAATGTAGCCATTCTCCATCAGTTCTAGTGTAGAATTCCCAATTCCAAATATGTGCAACTTCATCCAGCTTTGCCATACTGTGAATTTATCTATGTTCACCTTTGGCACTTCCCTCTTATACATCTTGAGAATTTTTTGATGGAGTCCTTAAAACTATGTTCTAAGCAACCGCAGCTCTGATACCAATTGTTAGAATAACTGAGAGGGGGGTAAATCAGTTATCCAGTGTCCCAATTCAAAATTTATAATCCAAAACAAATTCTTCAACTTCTGCTACTTGGTAAATATGAAATACTTTCACTGTCTGTGTCTTTACCGATTGTCAGTCTAAACTTTATAATAGTTATCGATTAAATCTAACATGTAATATGCAAATTATGATAACAAACAAATATCACAATCAATACATAACACAAGATATTTAACATGGAAACCCTATGAAGGGAAAAACCACCTGGGACCGACAACCCAAAATTTTTCACTCTTATGAAGTGAGGTCGGTGAAGACCCAACCCTATTAAAGGTTACATACACACTATTAGGTGTGACCTTGTTAGAGGATTTTAGACCAGAATTTATCATCCAACTAGCAGTCACTCTGGGGTTGACAAGATAATAATGTTCACTCTATGAATGAAACATCAAAAGACTTTCATAGTCCACTCAGTTAAGAGATTTGATTATGTACAATGGTTAAATATATAACAATAGATGATCTGCCTTGAAACAACTTCAATTTTAGTTTACAGATCAATGTTCAACTCATTCAAATCTTTCTAATCAATATACCACTTCAGATTCAATACTATATCAACTTACTGTCTATCGGTAATTACTCTTTGTAGCTCGGTAACTATTCTGCAACTCGGTTCTTATTAACCAGTATGATCAAAATGCATGGCAACTTGTTCACATGATAATTCTGCAGTATCTTCTTCCTTCGGTGATGTTTCAACAATGAAACCAATGTCTCTTATATAGACAAGTAAATCATTTTCTTTTCCTCCATCAGATTTTGCCGCTTAATCATATTCATAGATTTTTCCACTTTAAGCTTCCTCGGCTGATGTGTCAATAACACATTTCAATCTACTCCATTAGATCCTTTTGATTTATGTTAGTCATCGATCTTCATAACAAACCTTATATGTTACATCAATTTCATAGACTTTACAGCTCATCACTTTAGCGGCTAAACTAATCATTTAATTCCTTTCTATTTTGCTTGGTTAACAAAGAAATGCATCGGTGAACACAAGCTCGGTTAACACTACGCTTGGTATACACTACATTTTGTCAGTGTATACTAGAATGCTTTATTTACCGACAACACTGCTTTGTGTCTTTCATCTCTATCCTTCATCATAGATGAATGTAACATAATAAAGTCAATTTCATCAAGTCATAGACTCATCAAAAAATTACTCAGTGTATTCCTTATCCTCATCTGATGTATACATCTTCCTCATGTAGATATTTTTGTTCTTCATCTCTTTCACCTTTCTTTGGATGTGTCAGTATAGTAACTTACAAGATAAGTATTGTCAAGCTAGTTGACATCAATGACAACATAATACTGATTTAATCATCTTGCATATCTAATCAGCAACTCCTTAGTAATCTTGAATTGCAGATTCTCCATTCAAGTTCTAAATTAGTTGTAGTTCATCAACCTTGTTATCTTTTATGGATGGTTTTTCTAGATATAATCAAATTTTTATACCTCTTAAAGATCAATTTAAGACTGCATTTATAACACCTTGGGGAATATTTTGTTGGGTCATGATGCCTTTTGGATTAAAAAATGCAGAAGCAACTTATCAACAAGCTATGAATTTGATTTTTCATGATTACATTCATAAGATCCTTGATGATTATGTGGATGATATCTTAGCAAATTCTATACATAGAGAAGATCATGTTACTATTTTACGACAAATATTTGAAAGGATTAGAAGTTATAACATGAGATTGAATCCTAAGAAATGTGTCTTTGGAGTTGGTTTTGGTAAATTATTAGGATTTATAATCTCTAAGCAAGGCATAGAAGTAGATACTGAAAAGATTGAAGCAATTGTTAATATGCCTCCTCCTAAGAATATTTCTCAGTTACAAAGTTTACAAGGAAAAATACAAGCTATTCATCACTTTATTTCTAATCTAGCTAATCGAACTATTCCTTTTACTTCCGTGCTTAGAAAGGATACCACTTTCTCTTAGAATGATGAGTGTAAACAAACTTTTCAGCAATTTAAGGAGTATCTTGCAAATCCTCCTATCTTGCAACCGACTAAATTTGATAAACCATTCCATTTATACACTTCAGTGACTCTAAAGCCCGTGAGTGCATTGTTAGATCAAAATGATAATGATGGTAAAGAAAGACCTTTGTATTACATTAGTTGAACTTTACTTGATTATGAAACAAGATACACAGGTTTGGAAAGACAATTTCTAGATGTAGTTTATGCATGTCAAAAACTCAGGCATTATCTTATAAATGCTGAAGTCAATGTGATTGTCAAGTTTGATGCTTTGAAGCATCTTTTCTCACAAACTAATCTCTCTAGCTATCTGGCAAAGTGGGTGATGTTACTTACAAAATTTGATCTTAATTTCATTTCTCAGAAGTCCATTAAGGGATAGGCTTTAATAGATTATTTAGTTGAAGCTCCTTGTCCCCACTCAGACACATGTTCTACTTCAATGGAATTCCCTGATGACAATAATTTAGCTATTCAACAGGATGATATTTGGGAATTATATTTTGATGGGTCTAAATGTAAGACAGGTTCTGGTGTGGGTATTATCTTGATTCCCCCTATGAAAAAACCCATCCCTTTATCATACAAATTAACCTTTCCTTGTACTAATAACATTGTGGAGTATGAAGCTCTCATAGATGGCCTACGAGTAGCTTCATCCCTTGACATCAAACACTTGCAAATATATGGATATTCGCAATTGATTGTTGAACAAATTAAATGAGGTTATCAGACTAAGAATGATAAAATGACACAATATAGAGATTTAGTTATTGTTGTGCTTTCACAATTCTCTTCTTATACGATTTAAACTTTACCTAGGAAAGATAACCGACATGCGGATGCCATGGCAAGCGCAGCTTCTTTTGTTTGTCTTGAGAATAATGCTGAAAATTTTTAATTTACTATACAAACTCTTAAAAGCCCTACAATTTATAAAAAGATTACCTCTGATTGTTTCAATTTGCATTTGGATGAATGGTATTCCCATATTTTTCATTTTTTGAAAGATGGTACTTTTCCTAAATCAGCAACAAGGAACATGTGTAATCATATTAGGAAGCTTGCAGCGTGTTACATCATTTTAGGAGATACACTTTACAAATGTTCTTATGAGGGATTACTATTAAGATGTCTCAATAGAACTAAAATCCATGTGGCTTTGGTAGAAGCTCATTCTGGTTCTTGTGGGGGACATTTTGGGGGAAAATCCTTGGTTAATAAATTGCTTAGAATGGGATATTATTGGCAAACAATGGAACAAGATTCTTTCATGTTTGTTGAGAAATGTCCTCAATGTCAACAACATAGTAATTTGATTCATGCTCCTGCTCGTGAGCTTCGTAATCAAGATTCTCCATGGCCTTTCAGTATTTGGGGTTTTGACCTTATTGGAAAAATCTCACTAGCTTCTTCTCAAGGACATACTTACATCTCGACTGCTATAGATTACTTCACAAAGTGGGTCAAAGTTTTCCCTCTTCGTTCAACAATGGCGGATGTTATTTGTGATTTTATCCTTAATAATATCATAACATGATTTGGTATTCCTTCAACGATAGTTTCAGATAATGGTACCTCTTTTAAAAATAGAGAAGTTGCGAAATTCTTGGAGAAATATCGAATTCAACATAGATTTTCAACTCCTTATTATCCTCAATCTAATGGACAAGCTGAAGCATCAAATAAAATCATTGAACAAATCCTGAGAAAAATAGTTAGTAAGCATGTGAAATATTGGCATACTCAACTGACCTATGCTTTATGGGCTTATAGGACTAGTGTTCGTACTGCCACAGGTACTTCTCCTTACAATATTGTCTATGGTACTAATGTTATTATGCCTTTGGAATTAGAAATGCCTTCTCTACGTGTTTCATTTCATGGGATAATTGACAAAGATACTTTTTGTGAACAACATTTACAAGAGCTAGAAATGTTGGATGAACAACGAGTACATGCATTAAAACATATAAAATCTTATCATAAATCTCTTCAGAAGCAATATAATCATAAGGTAATTGAACAAACATTTTTGGTTCGTGATTTAGTCTTATATGAAAATCAATGAAATGTGAATGCTTTACCAGGAAAAAAAGGAAAGTTTAGCCCTAATTGGCTTGGACCTTTTGTTGTTATTGAAGACTCTGGTTCAGGTGCTTATAAAATTTTTGATATGGATGGTGTTTCTTTTAAGGAACCCATTAATATTATGCATCTAAAATGTTATTATCCTTAATTTCATTCTTTCTTTCCCAGTGCATTTATGTATTCCTTATAAAGTCTATTTTATAGGTTATGTAGTTCTAGCAAAATTACATTTTGAATATATTTATGCACCTTCTTTCTTTCTATTAAGTTTTATATTGATGAACACATAGTAATCAAACATAGAACTAATTAGTAGAGAAATTTTTTCAAGTTCTGATACATATGTGGCCAATGGCCCTATTTATCACTACGTCTATCACTGTGCTCTGATGGCCGATGGCTCCTAGATATCTCTGGCCTATGATAGGAAGATGAAGATCTGTGTGTCTATGTGTGGCTCCTAGATATGCTCATACCATGTGAACATCCTCGAGCACTCTGTAACTTAGCTATCAACTTCTCCTCCCTTTCTCTGCATAATCTCAGCTCTCGTTGGACACATGCAAAGATATTGACATGTCTGTCGAGATCTCTATAGCCAAGAGAAGATTCTCACTTGCTCACTAGTAGTCAGTAGGATATACATGTATCCTTCATAATCTTGGATACAAAGCTCCTCCACTCTGCTATGCTAGCTACATAATGAAAATTACATTTATCAATTTCATGCTTTTTCAAAATCAAATTATATATTTAATCAAATCTCATATTTCATACCTGGGTCTCCCTCTTGGACATCACTAAAGTGTCTAGATGGTGGGGGCATGGAGTGAATACTCTCTCCATGCTTGCTATGTCTAGGCCTTGGTGGTGATGTCTCTATGTGGGGGCATGGAGATCATCATGATCTCAGTGGTGATGCGTGAAAAATGTGAACATCTGCACCATTATCATTGTTTGGGGGCATCTCCTCTGCTCTCTCCTCCTCCATGGGATACCCCTTGGAGATGTTCTCCTCCTCATCTCTTACATCCTCATCCTCTTCTGCTCTACCACTATCCTAGTGTGTCCTCTCTGAAAAACCTGGATCACCTGTAGGATAATCCTCAGGGAAGATGGGATGGGTCCCCTGTAGACTCCAGTACCTGATGTAATCTCAGCTCATGCTTGCATAGGTCACATATGATGGTACCTCTCTATCCTCTATCTCATCTGCATCACTATCCTCTATGTCTGCTATTGATGGTTAGCATATGGTGTCAGGTCTTTGATAGTACCTCATCGAATGTGCATAGCGAGGTACTGCTCTAGGGACTACCTGTAATAGGCTAAACTATTTCATCACCTGATCATAATAGTATGGCATCACTATATGATTCTGATGCTCTAGCAGCTTCTACCACTGTGAATATCTCATCTAGAATTTTTTATCAGGACACTCTGTCATCTAGCAGTAGGGTCTCCATATCACATCGGTGCCTAGAATGCGGTCTAGACATACCCTCCAATAGAGGATATCTCTAAATTGCCAGGCATCTCTCAAAGGATATGCAAATACTCTCATTTTACTTGCATCTACCATCACAAGAGCACCCTATGGATGTGTACATGCGAAATTCTCAAACAACTAAATCTGCAAGATTGTGAATGTAATGTCCCCACTAGGGAACCCATAAGGAATCGGGTCTATGACCTAAAATTACAACTAACAATTTTTTTTTTAACATTCTAACATATCATCATAACCATTCACAAGTACATTCCTTAAGGTTCCCTTATGAATTCATTTACCATTATCAAGTATTACTTATCTAACGAATTCTATTTCCATTTCAACTTCAATTTACATTGAGACATTGATTCCATTTCACATCAAAACCAATTACATTAATGAGCTAGTTGAATTAATTTTCTTTACCAAACTAACACGTAATTTACTTTTAGAAGTGAAACAAGCACACATTACTTATCTCATCCACTAAGTACATTTATTCTTTCATATGTATTTACTCCTTAACATTATATATGCTCAACTCAATTGCACCATCAAAACTCAATTAAGCTTTTCCATTAAGAGTCCTTACTTTCTATTTTCAATATAATAATAGAAAGAGCATAAATTACTTAACCATATATTTCTAACCAACATAAACCATTTAATGAATCATTTTTGCCACAAGTTTAACTTCCACAATTTATCGTCTATAACCTTGTATAAGTCTAGTTGAGAATTATGATTAAAACCTAGTTTGAATAACCACACATCACTGACATTGAACTATACATTTAAGAAGTCACATTCCATTACTACTTTCCATAACATACATGTTTCCTTTCCCTTATTATTTCACCTAGAGATACCGTTCAACCCTTAGCATATCTTTTCACTAACCATATATCAAAACAAGTTTCCTTTTAAAGAAGTTTACATCCACAAGTACTTGCATTACAAAGGTTTTCAAAGAACCATTACTTCCAATTTTTTATTTAAGGTTCACAAGATAGGAATTACTCATTGATTTAACCATATTCAATCCCCTTTTAGATTCATAATTCTACCCTTCCCATATACATAACTTATTTCTTACAATTTCCTCTTACTAACATAATTACAGTTACTGCACATTACCCAAAGGCATATAGAAAGATAATTACATCAAGATGTAAAGATGTATGGTGAGCTTTGGGAAACTTGATGTAATTATCTTTCTATATGCCTTTGGGCAATTATAACAATGAGGTTAAGGTTCTAGGAGACCACCTAAGTGAGTGTCATCACACAACCTATGTATTGGGATCCACCCTAGCAACCATGTAACCCCAATCCCCCCTTTATGAATATGGATCCACCCTGGTATTTATCCCTGGTCCCAGTACTCCAATTAGGTCTTTGTGGCCATTATTATGTTTTCTTTCATTATCTTTTGAATCCCCCCTTCCCAGGTTAATTTTTAAGGTTATCACTTTTTACAAACCCACCCATAGGATCATCTGGCAACCACTTTAGGGTTCCAACACCTATGGTGAGCCACTCACTTAAGGTTCCTATTCCCTTACCCCATCATAAGCCACAAATATGAGATAACACTTCCAAGTCCTGATTCATAGGTTTAGGAAACTCCCTTGCGCACTTAGGCCCTCAGAGCGAGTCCTAACCTTATCCATATACATAATAGAAACTATTGGAAGAATTCTATCACAAGAAATCTTAAGAAAAAAAAACATAAAACTTTCCACATGCATAAGTAAAACTTTCTAAGGCTCATTTATAGGTCTAAGGAACCCTCTCGTGCACACAGGCCACAAAGACGAGTCCTAGCCTCATAAACTAAGTTCAAGAATGTGCCAAGTGCAAATACATCATAAGTAGACCATATAAATTCAACACAACAAGTAATAAACATACATAGGGGATACAAACTTCCACTTGCATAAACACAACATTCCATAGCTTATTTCAAAAGTCTAGGGAAATCTCATGTGCCTGAAATTTAACTAAGTCTTAATTAAATTGAAAAATTCAAAATCTAGAAGTTGCATTTTAACTCCTATGAAGTTGAAACCTATCTCAAACATCCCGAAAGGTACCTAATTTCTTTATACAAATATAACTTAAAGTATAAGAAATTAAAGTATCAAACTTATACTTAAATGTTTTATTTGTATAAATCTTGCAAATTTTGAGCCCCTAAAACCCTAAAAACTCCAAACCACTTTCTACAAAAACTCATATGAAAATGTATGCATTCCCACATGACATTTGACCAAGTGTCATATGGGTATGACTACAACGGCGTATGACACTGTAAAACACTTTCACAAAATTACATTTTAAACTCCTTGAAAACACTTAAAAACTAATTTTTAACTCATACGAATTTGTATGCATTCCCATACAAAATTTGACCAAGTGTCGTATGAGTATGAATATAATGTTGTACGACATTGTAGAGCACTTTTACAAAATTAATTCAAAATTACCTAAAAAGGCCAAAAAATGACTTTTTAAGGCACGGGGAGTGCTTGGGAAAGGTTCCATGAGGTCTACCTGATGCAAGGACCTTAGTACCACATCTTGATCACATTATCAACATTACCTAAGCCTCAGACTAAATTAAATAAAATTAAAAACTACAATTCATAGAGAAGCCTGTAAAAAGGAAAAATGGGGAAGAAGGATTGCAACCTTTCCTAAACCATCCCAGACCTTCCTAAATCATTACATAAATTTCACAAACAACAAAAGGAAGTATCACAACAAATCCTAGACCCCCAATAAAGATTTTACCATTAAAACTATACAAATATTTACATAATTACTTCCCGACAACACAATAGAAATACACAATCATTATAACATGTAAATTTCCTTTTTATTTCATAGTAAGCTATCACATATCAATCAACTAACATAGCATTTAAAAATAGAAACACACACACAAGAGAATTGGAGAATTCATCCCAATTTAGACCCTACCTAGGGTCCTACGGAGAATTCCCTTCCCATGGCTAGAGACCTTTTTGGAAATCTACAAGCCTTGAGTAGATAGCTTCCTGGCAAGCTTCATTTGGCAATCAAAACCTTGAAATCCAAACCCACTTGTCTTCACCAAACAGAAATTCTCAAACTTAGACATTACAAATAAAATTATGTAAAAATTAATTTAGAGCATTCCAAAAATCTTCCAGAAAACTCCCCTCCTCAAACCACACAAAATTGAAATATTTATCCTCCAACTATGTGGTTGGAGGAGTTGCTTTATGGGAACCAACTTCTCCAACTTCCACATTTGGTTGGAAAATAAACAAATCATTCTTGTAAGCACTTAACATTTTAAGTTTTAATAAATTTAATTAAAATAGTCTAAAAAAAAACCATAACAAGAAAACTCAACAAATAACTATCAAGGAAAACACATAGCACACATGGAAACCAACTAGCCTAACTTCTAGGAGGTCTCAAGTTCAACTCCCTCCTAGATAGCTAGTTTTACTACAAAGAGCATTTATTTTTATTATTACTATTATTAATATTATTTTCACTTTTTATTTAATACATTTATTTAATACACATTATTGAATTCACTTCAAATAACATACCACTAAAACAATCAATAAATCCATAAAAATATTATTATTTATATAAGCATGGGTATATGCGTGTGCACCCACATATACACATACCTATATAACATACAATCAATATAGCACATATGAAATAAATATATATACATATAATTACAATTATAAATCTAACTCACATCATAAATCATAGAACAACGTCAAATCAAAGATCATAAGACCACATCACATACCACATTCAAATCCCCCAGCTAGGCCTAAACATAACTCTAAGTTCACGGGTAACTTTGAGAGTAATCTTGGTAATATCTCCACACAACAACAGTTTGAGCATTTTGAAGGTACGCTCAGACCTGTGTAGCCAGGTGGAGTCAATTCCTGGTACCTGCATTTTGCAACACCAACCAACATGCATATATACATATATATAAACAGACAATGGAAAACAAGGATGGAGAGTGTGACATCGTGTGGACCTCTTGTAGGAGTAACTACGACTACCTCCCCTTATCCTACACTCACATTAGACAGTGACATCAATAAAGCATGATTGGATTAGTGTGGTTAGTACTACAATAATCTTTTTTCCATATTGTATAACAAGAATGCATCATAACATATTCGTGTAAATGTAAATCATCTATTAACTTTCACAAACCCATTTAACCATCAAGTATGTACTCAAAATCTCTCATTATCAAAAAAAGATAAACAAATCATATAACCCTGAATGTATTAATCATATCTAATCCCAAGTAATATTATTAGAGAAGATAATAGATCCAACCCTTAAGTGATTATAATCAATTAACCTAAGGTATACACAAATATTAATAATGAGCATTTCAAAAAGAAGCATATAAGTCTATCAGGTGATCCTTTTAGTATTAAGATCCTAACTATCATTGACACACAAGAAGATGTATAGTAGCATACCTATACAATATTATTATTTCCCAAATTAAAATATGAAATTATGGTGAGTTGGAAGAGATTCGGTTTAAGAAACCATCACAAGAAGGATCATTCTCACATATAGTCCTTCCTAATTTCAAGTGAACATAATCAAGACTTGATAGGGTTGGAGGGGCATTACAGTGCATATCGAAAGACTCTCTCTATGATATCTCACTAGCTGACACAACTCATGGTATAGCAAGACTAACATGTTGCGACCCCATGAGAACAAGGTCCTCTCGCTCTCCATCCTCTATATAAGATGGGTAAGAGGTGTAGAAAATATGGTACCCTTTGTGTTGGGTAACACAACCAAGGCTACTATACAAAGTAGCACCCTTCGTACCAAAGGTGTAGGGCCTAACAGTATGGATGAAAAAAGGACCTGATCTAATCGGGTTCACATCTGTGGAACCCATCCTATGCAATACTCTGCATCTACATGGATCTCCTCACAAGCTCACTGTGCTCTAGGTCTGATGGTCTCACCTCGGACTGGAAGCCGCAGGATCCAGTAGACATCTTCCAATGTCATTGTAATCTCTCCCGAGGGAAGATGGAAGGAGCATGTATCCTCATCCCACCTTTCTATTAGAGCCGATAGCATGGCTTGGTGTAGCCTGATTTGTGGAAGGACTGATACCCAGTATAGTCCTACATCTCTCAGTAACTACATCTCATCATCATTAAGCTCAGACAACTTCTCTCTAAAAATGCCTAGCAACTCTCCAAAGGGATGCTCTCAGAGACTGACCAAGTCCTGCAAGCACAAACAAACATCATATCAGCAATGTACATCATAAAATCTACAAATCTAACTTGACTAGGTCAAGGTCAACCTTAGTTAGGGTAGGGTCAACCTTCCTAGGTCAAGGTCGACCTTCTTGGGTTAGGGTTGACCTTGTTAGGTCAAGGATGACCTCATCCTAGAATAGGTGGAGACCTTCCAGTCAATGTCAACCTTCTTGGGTCAAGGTCAACATAGTTGGGTCAGGGTCGACCTTGCCTGCAAAAATCAGTAATTTGGAAAATACAGAAACAAACAACAGAAAACTCACCTCAAGAAGTGACCATCCAATAGCTAGGCTCTATCTTAGAATCTCCATGCATGTCGCTCAAATTTCTTCTCTCATCGACATCTTGCTTCCTCTTTTCGAATCTGCAAATGGTAAGAATGAGTAAGTATGTCTTCCTTTTCCTTATTTATAGTTAAAATTAGGGTTTTATTAGGGTTTCTTTTAGGGTTTACTCATGGTAAACTCGGATTTCCCTTCTTATGCATTTAGATAGACATCCACTCTTTTCATCATAACTTGAGTTCGATAACTCTCTTTTTAGTGTCATCAGTGGAATTGGAATCGTGATTCAGATACCTAACCAATTAAACTAGTTTAGGAAGGTTAGGAATCCTTATAATTGGTGTAGGAAAGAGCTTTTCAACAAACTGCATATCCAATGTATAGAATTATCCTTATCACCCTGTTTCACCCTTCAGAAGTAGAAAGCCAAAATAGGGGGGCATAAGAGGCTTTATGCACTTCTCAAATTGTCATATAGTAAGCTCTAGGTGATTTATTGATTTTCATAAACTTTGTGTGTTGTAGGTTCTAACAATTTTCTCAAGGATCTCTACATCGAGGACTTGGCTATATCCTTTTTATTTACTATGATGTTTTCTTACTTTAGCTTGCATATTCACATAGTGTCATATCTAAGCTAAAGTGGGGGATAAATGTATCATCTTAAAATGGAATAACTTCCATCTTGATAGGTTTAGCACCCTCTTTTACTACATTTATCATGATAGACTAGCATTTAGGATGCATTCTGCACTTGATTCCTTCATTCTAGGTGAAATTAGGGTTAGGATCCCAAGGATTCTCCTTAATTTCCCTCTTCTATGGATCTATTTTATAGGTGGGACTTAGAAATAGGTCCTCCTAGCCTTCATCATATTCATCATAGGATTTTGTGCCTCTCCCTAGCACTCTGCCCTATTCTGACATCGTTTCTAGGTCTTCGGCCATCCCCGGGACCTCCAATTTCTCATTCTCACTAAATCTGGACTCCTGGGTCAAGGATGAGGTCATCACTGACCTAGGTCAGAGTCTAGTTCATCCATGACCTAGGTTAGAGATGAGGTTTTCTTTGACCTTTTTCAAGGTTTGATCCCCCTTTTCAAATTTGGTCCCGGAGGGCCCCAAAATTAATGTCGGGCTTTTGGATCCAAGTGTGGGAGGATTTTAATTTGAAATTCATTTAATTCTTTTCCCTCCTTAGTTTTTTATTGTGATTGGATCATAATTTGAGGTGAAATTTGAATTATGGGTCCTCACATTACTCTAGGAGCTTCACCTTGAAACCTCTATATAAAGACTCTCTCTTGCCTTCATTTTCACCAAGTGAGACCAAGCAATTTCATGATCAAGGCATCAAGTGGAGATACAATTGATTCAAGCAAGAAAGTGATGGTGAGGTGAAGATGCAAGAGATGATATAGAAGATCAAGCCATTGTTGATATCAAGCATTTTTGTGAGCAGACCATTGTGAACATCTATTTGGAGAAAGAGAGATCCTTTCTTCCTTGATCCACCATTATCAATATTCAAGCATTCAAAGATACAATCATGTTTTAAAAATTATGGATTATGAGTTTGGTAGGAGTACTTTAGCCTTGGGGGTTTGGTATGCTTTCTTATCTTATTCAAGTCTATGCATTGCTTTCTCATACATATTCATGCTAGGGTTTTAATCTAGAGGATTAGATCTTAGTATTACACATTCAATACACACACACATTCTATTACAATTAGCTATTCGTGGAGGTGGAGATCACCAAAATGGGGGTTTGACTAAGGCAAAACCCTATATAGCCACCCCAAAACACCATTTTTAGATATCTATAGTCACTATTTTCAAGATTGAAGTGTAGATCTGAGTACCCTTTTCATCAAACTTTCAGGATCCGTAAATTAAAAAAAATTCAGAGCTATTTTGGGTCAAGGATGACCTTTTGTGTTCCAAGGTAAGACCTTGCCCCACTATCTGGGTCAAAGATGACCTGCTTCGAGAAAGACAAAAAAAATTTGGGTTTTCTCTGTTATGGTTTTCTGGTCCTGGATCTGGTTGTAGAATTTCCTAAGATAGTGTAAAGGCATCAGAAAATAGGTATTTCCAAATTATTTCCATTATGAGGTATGTATCTTATCTTATTTGATTTCAAGAATTTCCAGATTTATATTACTTATTCAATTCCAACTCAAGCATACAAATGAATAGTGAGCAATGTTAGATGCATTGTCAAAGCTCCATTTTACACATATTCAGTCAAACGTTATGATATACATTTGGGAACACATAGGAGAGATAGATGTAATAGGTACATAGGTGATGAGAGACACTAGACTATACTAGATAGCTTGACTT
>BSBK01006308.1:65000-159562 GCA_027943335.1 Chamaecyparis obtusa
GGAGGTAAAAGGGATAGTAAGATCCGTTAAGTGAGAGGCAAATCTATGAATATCTTGTATCTTCCCTTGTAAGCTATGAAGTTGTAAAATATTTTGGGGAGGAGGCATGTTAAAAATAGCATCAATATTCTCAGTATCAACCTCGATGCCTCGATTAGAAATAATAAATCCAAGGAGCTTTCCACTATCAACCCTAAAGGCACACTTTTGTGGAATTAATCTCATTTTGTATTTGTGTATCCTTTCAAATATTAACCTTAGTGTGGGAACATGCTCATTTTTCTGCACAGATTTAGCCAAAATATCATCCACATAATTTTCAAGGATCTTGTGAATGTAATCAAGGAAGATCAATGTCATAGCGCATTGATATGTAGCACCTGTATTCCTTAACCCAAAAGGCATGATGATCGAACAAAAGGTTCTCCAAGGAGTAATGAAGGCGATCTTATATTGGTCATAAGGAGGAATAAATATTTGATTATATCCTAAAAACCCATCCATAAAGGATAGTAATGTGTGGCCTACTATATAATCCATGATCATATCAATGTTGGGAAGGGGAAAATGATCCTTGAAAGAAGCCTTGTTTAAATCATGAAAATTAGTGCACATTCTTATCTTATTTTCACCCTTTAAAATAGCTACGATATCATAAATCCAATGGGAATAATCTATTGGACGTATGAAACCAACATATAAGAGCTTCTCTATCTCAACCTTGAGAAGAAGAGCTATGCTAGGATTCATTTTATGAATATTTTTCTTCACTGGCTTAGCATTAGGCGCAAGAAAAATATTATGAGTGACTTGATATTAGGATCAATTCCAGGCATGTCTGAATATACCCAAGAAAAAATATCCAAAAATTCAAGGAGAAGGTTAATAAGTTGAGTATGATCATCTTCATCTAGACACTTTCCAGTCTTGATAAATTTTTTAGGATTTTTAGCATCAATTTGCACATCTATTGTATCTGTGATTAAGAGATTTCTTTTCTTTTCATTCTCTAGAGGGGGAAACAGATTAGGATGTTGTTCAGATTCACTATCTTCCCCAAAATATCCATTAGTGTTTATACAATAAGGCTTTCTTTTATTACGATGAAAAGAAGACAAATCTTCATATGCCTTGAAGAATTCTGCGATAGCATCATTAGAGGAAAATATATCTAAATATGGCCTTTGGTCAAATGTGAGAAGGTGGGGGTTATTTAATTTCAAAGGTCCACTACAGATGTGATTAACATTCAAAAAGAAGGAAGGTTTCTTATATGGTTTAAATCCTAAACCATAGGTATGTTCACAACCATCATTTGTTAAAAGAGTGTATATTCCTTGCTCAGACTTTCCACAACCTTGACCATTACAACCATGTTTAGCGAGAAAATGATATCCAGGACCGTAATGAGCAGCCATATCAAAAAAGTTTAAGGGATCTTCATAGGTCACTATGTCAAAGAAATTGGGCTTGATAGTTTCAATGGTTTTATTGGTTGAAGTAGCCACAAAGTTATTTCTTAATTCCCCTGGAAGAGGAACATGAACAATTTTCTCACTTTTTAGAGTTTTCGGGAGATTTTTGTAGGAGTAGTGCATAACTGTTCAACTAGATCATACTTCTTACCTAGGGAACTAGGAATCAAGGTGCTTGGGGAAGCATGGGTTGAGAGGGAGAGAGAGAGAGAGTAGGAAAAACTAGAATGGTGGGTAGAGGATTATTCTATGTTTGATAGGTATGTGCAACTGAAGTATAATCAAGTTTTCCCTTAAGGACTATAAGGGGTTCTTGGTTTGAAGGAAAATCCTTAAGATTAATAAGCGGTTGTTGAGGAGGACATCCTTTGAGAATTATAAGGGGTTTAGTGAATAGAACTGGTTTAATAGGTTCAACATTACAAACAGTCTCACACAAAGGAAGCCATGATAAAAACCTATTATAAAGGTTAGGCTAGAGAGATGTAGAGGAAGATGACGGAGGAATGGATTCCATTAAGATCTCATTTAATAAGTCCAACACTTGACCACTAGACACCTCATGAGGTTTACTAACAAATGCATCATCAAATTACTCATAAAATAAATCATACATCTTGAAAGTAAAACAAGCTATCTATAATGAAACCAAATGCAATCAAAGGAAGATTTTTTTTTGTATTTTTATGTTTATAAATGTAATGCATGTAAAAGAAATATATAACTACCAAGATCAAACAAGGAGGGTTCACGTCAGGTTCACCAAAATGTTCAGGAGGAAAATAGCATCAATGATTAACAATGTAGACTAGGTGTACTAAATTTAACACTTTCTCCCTAAGCCATTCAATACAAGAGAAAGAGGGGCTTCCAAGCATAAATCTTGATGTAACCTAGATTTGCAAGGTCCCAAAATGATGAAGGGTGCCAATACTAAACCCAAATTACCTCAAGGAAGTACACTAGCAAGGCCTCTTTCATGCAATGTTATAATTGATAAAAGGATAAGTGAATGCATGTGTGAAATTGAAATTATTGAGATAAACAAAGTATATCTAAATACAAAATATAAGAATTCAGCCTAAATGAGACACATAAATAGATCTATATTAACAAATGAAATAAGGGATATGATACTTACCTCGAAATGTGTGATGAAATGTACTTTTCTATTCTAAAAATAGTAGATTTGGACCTGTAGCTGAATTTCCAACTACGGATCCGTGATCACGACTAAAAATCAAGAAAATTTCAAAAATCTTAGGTTGTTGGGAATAGGTCGACCAAGTCATCATGTTCCTGGAGTACTGTAGTGAAGTTGACCTGAGTTTTTTCGGTAGCTCTCAGTCTGCAACTTCCAAATCTGTAATTGTCTAGCTTATAACCTGCAAATCTGTGATAGAATGTGTGTGTGTGGGTGGATATGAAGGGGTTTTCCTTAGACCACCCTGCCCCCCCAGTATTCACAAACCCATCAATAGTTAGTCACAGGTTATTTTCTGTCACCAAGTATATGTTATTAACTTCTGAAAATTGTATAGTTCAGATCAAGAATTATTATTTTTGTAAACTCATCATTATTACCAGAATAGTATGCCTTAATCAATTTTGAATATAATTCTTCTCAATGAAAGAAGAATGATACCATAATTTTCATCTCTAGGTAGGTGTTCTGTGTAGACTACTTCTATGTTATCAGAAAATAATGATTCATTAAATGTTTTCAAGTGTATACATATATAAAAGAAATCAAATAAAATAGTATCATCCCTATTTAAAAATCTCTTATTATTATTATCATGTGTGCAAATATCCTTTTGACATAAATGAAAACTCATGGCAAGTGGGGTTAACAATGTCCCCCTTTTTTATTGATGTCAAAATATCTAAAACACTAATTTGAACCTCTGAAACATATTAAGAACTAATATCCAGCCTTGAATCACAAAAAATACATATGCAAACAAAAACTTACACAACTTACAAACATAACCTAAAACCATCTTCATCAACATCACTGATCTTTCTACAACCCATGATCAACCTGCAAACATAGCTTGATCTGCAACCCATGCTCAACTTGCAAACATAACCTGAAACCATCTTTATCAACATCAGTTATCTTTCTGCAACCCACTTATCTTTCTTGAAGACACAACATTCCTCCCCCTTTGACATCAATGACAAAGGGACCGGGTATAAAGAATAACACTAGGAGAGACCCCCCTAAGTTCATGCCAAGATGTGAGAATTTAGTGTGGCAAAGCCACAACTCCAAACCTTTGATGAAGGGATTCAAAAGTAGTTTTAGGAAGAGATTTAATATCTACGAGTTGGTTTCGTGTGGGCCCAAACTCTAGGTGAATCTCATTATCTGTAACTCTTTTTCTTAAATCATACACATTGTTCCTACTTCGTTTACCATCAGTAATTAACTTCCTAAAATCAAGTTTTCTTATCTCACACCCTTGAGCATTAAAATTTACAAAGTAGCCATTATCACATAACGGACTAACACTTAGTAAATTATATTTTAAACCGTCAACATACCACCCATTATTTTATTCTAGCATACTTTTGATACTCAAGGAACCTTTACCTCATATTGGCACTGAAGATTTGTCTCCAAATTTCACAGGACCTCCATTCCATTCTGTAAATGTGGATAATTTTCCTTTATCACATGTCATGTGGTTTGAACAACCACTGTCTACAATCCAAAGATTTTCCTTTGTAGCATGTAAAGTTGTAACAACAAGGAACTTCTCTTTCTTTCTCCAAACTTTTGTTTCCTTATGATTAGAGAACCTTCTTCTTGAACCAACAAAACTCAATTGACAATTTCTAGAAGTATGTCCAACATTCTGACATTTGAAAAAAACAAAGTTGAGATTCCTTAAAGCACTAAATGAATTTGGGCTTACCAAATTGATTCTTTTCATTGGCATGACATTGCACTTTACTACTTTATGGCCAAAATAGTTACAAAAATTACAATAACCATAGAATGAGTAAAATCTTCTAGGAAACCACTTCTTAGTTTCAAAAAAATTCTTTTTATCTTTTGTACTATTTTAAATTTCTCCTTTTTCAAACCGTAATCCTAATTTGATGTCAGTGTCTCATTATTGACTCAATATATCACTTAGTAATTATGAAATTTTAATGAACTTTATTTGTTTATCAGGAATCATAGTTAACTTCTTGATTTCATTCCTTAAAATAACTATTTCACTTTCTAGCTTAGTACAGTATTCAGTCTTGAGCCTAAATCCAGAATTTACTACTTCTAATTTCCTTTTAGTCTCTTTAAGCTTAAATTTCAAATTTGTAATGATCTCATTTTTAGCTTCAACATCTTTTAAAAGATATGTATTACCTTTTGAGATTGATGCTAACTATTGTGAATTTTCTTTCTTCAATCGATTGATTTCTTTCAATGCACACACCAATTTTGCTTCAAGATCATCTTCATCTTTTGCATCACTCCCTGACCCACCATCACTCTGATATGTAGAACAAGGTCCTATTGCCATAAAAAAAACTTCGCCATCATCAGAATCAGAATTATCATTACTATCTTCATTAACATATAAACTTTTCTTTTTCCTTTTAAATTATTTTGATTTATGAGCAAATTATTTCTTTTTAAAACCTTCTTCTTCATCACTATTAGTGTAAGGACACTTGGCTGAAAAATGACCATTCTTTCCATAGTTAAAATACTTCATAGGTGATTTTACTTTGTTTTTACCAAACCTTTTAAACTTCTTAATCAAGTTTTTTGGTTATTATTCTAGATCTTTCAATTTTGAGCTTTCATCCTCCCTTTTGGTTTCCTTAAAAGAAACTTCCTTTCTTGTTTCTACATCACCTTTCATTCTCATTTTATAAGATTTTAGAGTACCATGTAAATCATCCATTGTTATTTTAGTAAGACCCCTGACGTCTTCTATATAATAAATTTTTGTATTATATCTAGAAGGTAAAAAATGTAAAATCTTTTGCACAATAATTGGTTCTTTTACCTTTTCTCCTAAACCTTTAATTGCATTAACAATTGCATCACTCTTTAAAGATAATCAACAATGCATTCTTCTTCTTTCATTCTTAATTCCTCAAACCTAGATTTGGATATTTGTAGTTTTTCTTGTTTTACCTTATCATCCCCTTCATAGATGCATTTTTGCTTATCCCATATTTCTTTAGTTGTTTTACAATTCATGACCTTAGTAAATTCATTATTAGCTAAACTACACAATAAGACATTTCTACCTTTAGCCAATGTAACTTTCCATTCTAATACTCCATAAAGCATAATTTATCCCATCAAACAAAAACACATTATTTCAGGATGCTCCTAAATTATCCATGTGTTTTATTAACATGATCTTCTTAGACTAATTAGGTCTTTTGACAAGCATTATGCTCTAATACCAATTGTAGAACATAGGATTACTACTAAGATTGGGGGGAGTGAACTAATAGTAAAAATAACTTGAACTCTTAATCCAATTTATAACTTTATGCAATTACTTTAGATTGTATTATAAAACTAAAGCATCAAATAAAAGATATAAGAGGAGCACCATGAGACCAAGAGATAATGCACAAGAATATGACGTGGAAACTCTACAGGAAAAAAACATGGTGACTAATGCTACTAGGATCTAATGTCCTAATCTAGCCTCACAAATTTGAAACCAATTACAACTTTAAGGGCTCCAACCCTAAGGAGTCTCCAAACCCCCTTTAAGAACTTCAACTCTTTCAAAATCTAAGCACCTACTCAATCAACCGAATTGTAGGCATAGCCCTCCTCCAATTATAGTTTGCGGGGCAACAATAGAATAATAGGCAACAATGATAGGTGATAGGCTCGGTAGTGGTCACAACAATAATATACCTTTATCTATAATTTCTAGGGCCCTACTAACAACTCTATTGGCAGGGGGGTAAGGGGAGGGCGGCCCCTACTATTCTAAAGGCTGGGTGGGACTATAGTTACGCAGTCATGTGAGCGATCACCAATTCAGCTACAAATACAAATAAAGGATAATTACATCTCTATATCATATTACATCAAATGCAGTTTTGTGACTTTATGTATACAGATATAAGAAACTTGAAATTCTGATATGACAATATTCTGATCAGAATTTAAACAAACTAAAATCCTAGTTATGATATGAAGTACGCTTCAGAAGATGTCAAATGTAATACTATACTGTGATGAACTCATTAAAAAAGAAACATACAAATCATCAAATTTACCCCTGTTAAATTGAAGAGTATTTAAATAGCTTTGTCTGTTAATTTTGTACTAACTCATAATAGAAATTTGATAATGTTACATCAATAACATACTTCCAAATTCAAAAATCACGCACCATATTTATATCTCAAATCATGAAAGCTTGTACCTGAATTTATCATCTGATATTTCATCAAGATTGACACCTTTTCTTACTAGATACTTGTACCAGACCTCAACCCCATCTTACTGTCAGTATTATGACCTTTTATTGATTTTCTAGCACCATGACTTAGCACAGATTTTCTTCCTTTTCATGGGTTTCTCTTCAACATTTATTCTATTCTGAGACAGAGCTTTTCACTTATCTACATCATCTAGTCTGAATAATATTTATATTACATGGAACTCAATGTTACATTCTTTTGTACACACTCCTTACAAAACTTTTTTTCACACAATACATATATAGAGTTGAAGAGGTAAGTTGCAATTAGTTCCAACTTCCTATCATTGGGTATGGCAACCGATAATTAAATTAAAAATAAACATAAAACTTTTAAACCATTTTATATATACTTGTTTAATGACGTGATAATCTCCTTGTTCGCTTGCTTTCTCGATAGTCTTTTGTCTTATTTATTTAGTTTGAATTAAAAGAAGTAATTGGTGCTCAAACAAATTTGACTTCTGAGTTAGAACTTGCTTCAACGTGGCAGGCTGTAATCACACTTAGTTTAACTCCCGCCACCGCAAACACATCTATGTATTTGTATTTGAAAATAAAACTCCTAACGTATATGAGAAAATTTGAACTCTAACAGGACTGAAGACTCTCACAAAGACCTATTTGATCTTGCTGTGGGTTCATTTCCAAATCGTGACACATACTTAACACTTTTTTCATCAATTTTTAAGGCACTTTCATTTTTACAGAGTTGTTATTATCGCCGGTTCATATACAGAATATCCAATGCAGAATTTTAATTGTGCTTTGTAGGAAAGGATAGTTTGTTTCTCTGCAATCACCAGTAAACACAATCTTCACGAAACCATCAATAGTTAGTTGTAGGTTGTTTTGTGTCACCAAGTATATGTTATTAACTTCTAAAAATTGTATAGTTTAGATCAAGAATCATTATTGTTGTAAACTCATCGTTATTACCAGAATAGTATGCCACAATCAATTCAGAATAGCATGTTGTTGAATCAAAGAAGAATGATACCGTAATTTTCATTTCCGGGTAGGTGTTCTGTGTAGACTACTTCTATGTTACCAGAAAACAATGATTCACCAAATGTTTTCATGTGTATAAAATTATAAAAGAAATCAAATAAAATAGTATCATCCTTGTTTGATAGTCTCTTATTATTATTATCAAGTCTGCAAATATTCTTTTGACATCAATGACAACTCTTGGCAAGTGGGGATAACAATGTTCAATTATCTATGTAAATAAGAAAACGTAAAATGCACAAACATTATGAATGCAATATGAGTCATATGTGAGTGTGTGCAAGATTCCTTCGTATTCAAAGATGTCAATCAACTAAAGACCTCTACCTTGGCCATGTTTTCATCTTCGACATTGCACCTGAATTCATTTGCACTCAATTTCACATTAGTAGGGTTAGTCTAATAATCCATAATCATAATCCAAAACATTATAATAACATTTCATTATGACCACCGTGCATTATAAATATGTACATCTAACTATCATCCATGTACACACATTCACTGACAAATTGATCAATGTGTGTCACAAGTCCAAGGCTCTAATCATATGACATAATGCCAAATCTATGCAAGCATAAGTTGAGATGTGACAATTCATGGAAAATAAAAATAAAAAAGGAAATAAAATTGCAAACAAAACTTAAATTATTGAATTCAAACGAATGTTGTTTGAAGCAATTCAAAACCCGAGTTACCAATTTACAATTGAACAAGAAAAGACTTTTTTTTTCAGAAAAAAAATTAAAAAAATCTTATTTATCTTGTTATTCATATCAAAAGTCTTAAACACACACAACCAAAAAGATAATCGAGATTTCATATCTTAATAGTCATGTAAAATAAATAAGAATTATAGAAAAAAGGCGGTCTACGAACCTATACATAAAATGACACAACAAAAATTGATCGTTGTGATGAACATTGTTTAGTTGTAATACAAAGAAGTTATGAATAGTTACATATTGGTTTGCACAATACCAAACTTTTCATTTATTATTTGTGAGGTCCTATACTCCTTAATTCCACATATTTTCTTTGAGTAGAGTCTAGGTTCCTTGTCTCTCTTCAACATATAGTAGAATTCTATTTCACATTACAAACAATATTTATGCCAAAGGCGTTTACTATTCGAGAAGAATAGGCTAACGTTATAGATCTACAGTTCTCAACATTACAATAGCATGCACGACCATTGAAGGTTGGCTGGTCGTTAGATCTTCCCGTCGCTTCTCACTTTAGTCCTTCACTTTAGATCATCTCCTACAGGATGTTCGAAGCACATCTCATGTTGAGAAACTTCAATGCATTACCCGAATGTGTGTGGGGGTGTTGTCAACAATCGTGTGGAATAATGATAAAATTATGCTTTGAAGAGGAGGACAAGTATTTGCAATACCTAAGCCATATCACTGGACAAATAACGGTCGTCCTCAGTGGTATTTGTAGCCTTTAGAAGCAAGTCATATCTATCGATGAAGCAGATAAAGGAATTGGCGTTGGCACTTGAGGACATCATGTTGTCGAGTTTAGTGTAGGACCAAAAAAATAGTAGCAAGAATAATCAAAGCCATGCTTTTGAATGGTAGACAAATGGGAGTAACAGTATTAATATTAGTAATAACAATGAAGCTTCTTTTCTTGGTGAGATGGGGCCTTGGAACGTGGAAACCCGGTTGGGTCTTAGCAACTATGGCCCCACTCAAGGCGACCATGAAAGTGTTTGATGATGTAGAGATTTTTCTCAAGTTTTTCCATTGCCCATCGTAGATTATAGATTTGGTTTGAGAAAAAAATGTCTAGTTTTTGTCTATCATTATTCTTTGTGGTCACCAACAATCACAGAGTGTATGAATGAATGAAAGAAAGAAACTCACTAGTTACTAGATAATAGTTTCTATGCAAGTGTTATAGATTATGATGATGTATGTAGTAAGATCTTGATCTTCATTTATTGCACTCCATTCTTTTGTTAACTTTCATGTCTTATATGCAAAACTAGAAATAGGCCTTGTATATAACCAAAGATATTTTTTGTCTATTTTGAGCTAATTTCAAATTGTAGAGAGAGAGGCCTGACTGATGTTGTACAATATACTTGTATGAATTCATGGTGACAATTTAAGAGACATAGTACATGAAACTGCTTGTATTGTTGTTTGAATCAATGATGATGTGGATACACTCAATGATTGAGTATAGATATAGCCCTATAGCATAAAAATGTTAAGGGAAGTGACCCAGTTACCATTAGGGGTCCAATAATAGTGACCTTTTGTCATGCTTACCCCTCAAAACCTACATGTTCATAACCATTTCCTACAAAACAAAAATCCCCAAAAGTAATTACTTACACACCCAATAACTGTTCACCATGATACTATTAACTAAACACTACAAGTGCACAATTATTGGTACAATTATGTTTCTATTACACATCAACTTGCACTAAAAAGGTTACATTGTTATTAAAAAACAAAAATCATTGGTTACATTTACAAATACAATGGATTGCTCCAAGAATATAAATATATTATATTAATGTACAAAACATTTTCAATTAATATACATACATGCATAGCTATTCGTGCATAATATTTTGAGCCAACTACATACATGCACAACTATTGGTGCAAAATAACTTTTAATACAAATACTTTTGATTTTGTAATACCCTCATCTGCACATTCACCCAAAAAGCTATGACATCTTCAAACAATTAATCTAACTACAATTTGTTCTTGCATGAATAGCTCATGGTGTAAGGCTCGCCAATAGAGAAAAAATAAATAATGTAAAGACAAATTGAAAAATGCCAAAAAATATTACAAATTTGAATTAATGAAACCACCATATGAATTACAAAGTTTATGCAATTGCTTCTGCTAGCGATGCATGAAATGACCAATTATGTCCCACCTTATTTTGAATTTTAAATTAACCAACCACAATTTAAATGACCAATTTCCTATAAGAAGGATAGAGTGCACGTAATTTTCAGTGCAAGGATTCCCTATTTGAGCCTTGTTTTATTCTCTGTAGTATACAAATTCCATGTTTAAGTGCATATTCTCTTCTATTGTTGAGGTTGGTACCATTTATTTAATATTTTTTCCATTTTTGTATGCCTACTGTATGTTCCTTTATTCTTTTAAGTGTTTTATTTTCTATTTTTTTTCCATATTTGAATGCTCACTGTATGTTCATATCTAGTGTTAACTATTTTCATTACATATTTATTGCTTACTGTATCTTCATATCTATTGTTAAATGTTTTCATTACAAATTTACATGTTTTATATTGTGTTTCTAATTTGCATAGATATGTATGTATAGATAAATATGTATGCGTACATAAGTATGTATACAAATGTACTGGTCATTGTATGCAATATTTACATGCCTTCAAATTATAAGTTATTTTTAATGTGGACCCACTCACTAGGTTAGAAAATATGTGAAGGGGTCCTTTTAATAAAATCAATTTGGCCCTTGAGTTAATCAAAACCCCATCTAATTATACCCCACAGAGGACCTGACTTAACATCTCCTTACCCCATACCTAATCACCTTAACACATTCACAGCTCACCGAATGCCACATAACTTCCCATGGTTAACCCAATTACTACCCATGGTGAGCCATAAATTGTGTATATTTCACCTTCTTTTCATCATTTTCTCAAAAATTCATCTCCCTCAATTGCTTCCTGCAGACTTCATTTCTTTGCATCTAAGGAGGGTTTCAGTCCACCACTCTCATTTGCTAAGCTTACATTGACCGTGTGCATTCTAAATTTTACATTGAATTATTTGACACACTGATTATACTCATTTGCTAAGCTTGTATTGACTGTATGCATTCTTCAATTGGGTTTCACACTCTTTGTACTCAATTGCCAATCCTATAATGATTGTATGCATTCTTAAGTTGCCATTGAACTATTTGTCACATTGATTCAACTTGTTTGCTAAACTTACATTATATGTATGCATTGTTAAGTTGACATTGACTATATGCATTTGTCTTATATTCATATAATAACATTATTGCATAGAATTCCAAAGAAATAGGGTACATTATCCATAATATGATTAAATCTGCTAGTTTAATCATGAAATTAGTTTATTGTATTCATATGCTAGTTTAATTATGAAATGTTATTGTATTGATTGAATCATTTTTCACTCTGATTGTACTCATTTGGTAAGCTTGCATTGAGTCTATCCATTCTTCAATTGACATTGACTGCATGCATTTGTCTTTATTAATCTAGTGACATTATTGCATGGAATGTCAAATAGATAGGGTACAGTGTCGATAATATGATTAAATCTACTAGTGTAATCATGAAATTGGTTTATTTTATTCATCTCCTAGTTTAACCATGAAATGTTATTCTATTCATTTAATTTTTTGTCACTCTCATTCTACTCAATTGATAAGCTTGCATTGACTATATCCATTCTTCACTTGACATTGACTGTATGCATTTGTCTTAAATGCATCTAGTTGACATTGACTCTATGTATTTCTCTTATACTCAACTACTAGTTTAATCACATAATGTTATTGTATTCATTTAATTTTACGGTTTCCTATTTGTTTCAACCCTTTCTCTATATTCAATCGAGTGTTTGATTTAGTCCATCAATTTTGGGATCATAATATCAAATTATTACATGGATAATTTTACAATTGAATTCAGAATTTACTTTATGAATTTATCTTTACTCATTCACTCTATGCATTTCTCTCTAATCATGGAATGTATGCAATGCCAAACTTACATTTACTCCATGCATTCTTAAGGTTACATTGATTGTATGCATTATAAGTTTAGATTGACTAAATGCATTGTTAATCATTTTTTCTCCTACCTATGATATGCTCATGAATTGTGTGTCTAAATATGTAAAATCATGTCCTCATATGCACCACATACATGAATGTATGTTCATAGTCACATACATAGGTACGTACATGTGCACATTTACATTTTTATTTGCACACATACATATGTAAATATATGACTATGTATGTACAACCACATGTTTTTGTAAACACACATCAATATCTATGAATCATTTAACACAATCTTTTTATTTTAAACAAGTAAACCCATGTATGTGGTAATTTTTTTACGATTGACACATTCAAAATGGTTGCATCTTAAGTCAAAATGATGACAGGAAAATGAAATTCAAAGACAATAAATATTGATCATATATAGAAGTGTAAGAGTAAATCATGGTGTGCATTACACAGATACAGGGGTGAATAAAGAGGTCAATGCACAAGATGCTCCTATCAATGTAGAACATGCTATAGTTGTTGATCTTGTTGGAAATGCACAACAAGTTTCTGCTCATGCTCATGTTGTCAATGCAGTAGAAGGAAACTGAGGGGAGGTTGTCGTAACTAACATGGCCCATCCAGCCCCATTAAGATGGTGGATGGTTGAGGACATGGATGTTGTAGTTAGAAGTGTTGAAAAAGGTGAGATATTAGTGAGGGCTGCAACCAAGAGGTGGAACATATCTGCTTCCATCTTGAGGGTGTGGCTAATGGGAACAACAATGGAAAAGAGGAGGGGGCCAAAAATAGTTCTAACTGCTAAAGAGGAGGAAGAACTTGTGCAATGGTGCAAGGAAATGGAAGTTATGGGGAATGGGATATAAGTGAGTCAATTGCAAATGTTTTTTGCCTAGATTACTGCTAGAAGGGTTAACCCATTTACAGATGGAATGTTAGGAAGATCATGGTGGGTAGGTTTCAGAGACTGCCACAAGGACTTAACTATTAGAACAACAGAAGGTGTGGACACAGACATGGCTATAATGGTTCATCCTACTGTTGTAGCACTTTTTATGACAACTTGGAAAGTGTATACAACCTAAACCACTACAGCTCTATCAGAATTTGAAACTACGATGAAACAGGCATGCAAGCTAGAAGGAACTATGGTGTGAGAGTAATTGCACATATGGGAGCCAAAATGTCCTACATATAATCTTAGAAAGAAGGGAGCAGATCATTATCCTTGCATTTATCAGTGCTGCTAGTTTGAGCATACCCAAATTTTACTTGTTCAAAGAGAAGAGGCACACAAAAATTTACATTGTGAATTCTGAGCCGGGGGCATACATGTCAATACAAGAACACACATGGAAAATGAGGACTTGTTTCTGAATTGGTTGGAACACTTTGCTAGAAACATCCCAAGAGTTTTCTCTCCCTCAAACATGGCACTTCTCATATTTGATAGTCACAACAACCATGTGGCATGGAGTATAATTGACCAAGCAAGACATTTGGGAATAGACCTACTCACATTTCCCACACATACCATCCATAAGTATCAACTATTGGATGTGAGTGTATTTTTACCTTTTAAAACATACTTCAAACAACATAGGAATGTGTGGTTTGAAAACAACCCTCAGATTGATATTGGACATGAATATTTGGCAACTCTGGCCATCAAAGCATTCAAGTTGGCACTATCCTCAGATAATATAATGAGTGGGTTCCATAGGAAATGCATTTGGCCTTTCAACTAGGATGCCTTAGTGGATGATATGAGGCCAAGTGAGGCTTTTTCTTTTGATGGGGATGAAGATAGAATGGAATCAGTTCAGCCTCAACTTGAACCGGTATTACATGTTGTTGCAAATGTATTATTTGGTGTTGCAAATTTAATTCAAGGTGACGGAGAGGCAATCACAATGGAGGCATTTATGCAATTGAATGGATACAATGAAGATGCAATTCATAATTTTGTGAGAAACTTAAATGAAAACAATCAATGAACATCACCTAATGCACTTGAGCATGTGATTGTACATCCACATCCATCCCAACCTGATGAGAAGCCAACCAACCATGAGCAATCATCGATTAATGAGAAGCCAACAAACATTGATGGAGTGGGTAGTGCAGATGGCTTGAGATTTCCAACACAAGCTTTGCAACTTGATTGGTTGTAGGATGCAACCACTAATATTGGTCAACCCATTAACTATGTGAAGGGGGATGTATCCCTCTCAATACCCTCACCACCACATATTGACCTAGTTGAGGTGATTCACTACTTTACAAATGCCTCAAATTGGGATAAACTAGTTACTCAATTGTGTGATGATGGACTTGATGCAAGCAACCATGATGGTGATGTTGACTTTGTGCTATGCATTCCATTTGACAATGAACAACCTAATACACCTGACAGCAGATTTATCATACTACCAATGCAAAGAATGCAAAAATCTTCACATGGGGCACATTTAGAGGTGCTTCGTCTAAGTAGAAAGTCACAGATACTTACATCCGATAACTACATTACACAACTTAAAGAATATGAATAGATTAAGAAGAAACTAGAGGAGAATGTACAATGAAAGAAGGAGAAGATGAGGGAGAGGAGAGATGAAAGAGAGGAAAATGCGGTAGAAAAGAATATTGAGGGAACAAAGAGAAGAACAAAGATTGAGAGATGTTGAGGAGAAAGAAAAATGGGCAAAGGAGAAGGAACGTCGAAGGGAAGAATTAAGGAGAAGAGAACCCAAATATGCCTAAAACACATATAAGTATGAAGTGAGATACACTTGTCCAACATACATCCATTACACTTAGTGCACTTTCCAAAAATACAGTCATTATACCTTCCCTAACTACAGTGAGTAGGCCCATCACACCTCTTCCCTCATAGCACCCAATTCTTCTTGAAATGTTAAATATTTTTTCCCCAACATTAGGAAACCTTAATGCATAGTAAGTGTAATCCCCTTAATCCTCGTCATAGGTGGAAAAAAATATTGAGCACAACAGTGCAATACTAGCACAACTAGTAAATTTGATTAAGAACACTCCTAATCAATTGACACCTCCTAGTAGTGGAGGAGAGAGTACTAGAACTAGATACAAGACTCCTCCTTTTCCTAGATTTAAGGATAACTAATGTCAATTGTTCCAATTCTAAAATTTTGATAGATGTGGCTGCCTTTTTTGTGGGTTTTTTGTACTTAATTTCAATCATCTACGGTGAAGTAGACCACATATATATTATACTTTATGGATTTATAAGGTGATCACTAAGGTGGTATTATAATTTTGAAGGATGTGGTAGCACATTTTTTGGATTTGCTATACTTATTTGTAATTTTGGGATATGAAAAGAAACGATGACCATACGATGTAATTTTTCTACCATATGATATATGTATAGAATGTAATGTTTGTTTAGTTGTGAGTTTAATATTGGAACTTGTATTATGTTTTAAGTTTAATGTTTTCCAACTTCATTTGTTTCACAATATATTCTGATTTCTTTGTGTTTCATATTTAACTAGATTTATTCAATGCATATAGTCAATGTTAAAGAGAAATGTGTATAATTAATGTTAAAGGGATATGAATATAGTCAATGTTTAAAGAGAAAGGTATAGAGTAAATGAGAACTTAACTATGCATATAGTCAATGTCACTATGTTTTTATACTCAATCACAACTTAAGAATGCATATACTCATTTTTTAAACTAGACAAAGACGTATTACAGTCAATGACAACTTAACAATGCATATAATCAAATGTCCCTATATTTTTATATTCAATCACAACTTAAGAATGCATTTACTCGTTGTTTAACTTGAGAAAGGCATACAATCAATGACAACTTAAAAATGCATATAGTCAATTGTCACAATGGTCTTACATTCAATAACAACTTAAGAATGCATACAGTTGATGACAATGTAAGAATGTAAATTGCAGTATAAAATACGAATAAGAAAAATTGAGATAAAAAAAAATGTAGCTCAACATCAAAGTCTCCAACAAATATACAAGGATACAACACACCTACGAATATATGAGGTCATCAATAAACAATGACAAATCGGAATACATAAGTAGAATGATTAAGCCATGCATTTCATAATTTTTCCATGTATTGCATAAAATTGAATTGATTAAGGAATGTATTTCAAAAAATTGAATTGAATAACATATGTCTTTGTGATTATAGAACAAATAAGGGAGCACACAACATGATGAGGGAAAAGGTGCTTTATGATGGTCACCAAATTAGCTATGGACAATATAGCCATAATCTAAATTATCATTAATTAGTCAACTATGATAAAAAATGCATACAATTCAAATATGCAAGTACAGAACTTGCCCAAGAATAGGTCATGTTATATAACCGTCCACAAATAATTGATGAAGAAGTTAAAACTTATTTGGTCAACATGTATGAAGGAAATCAACCACCTTTGCTAGAAGCTTCTCTCTCAAAGGAATGGAGTGTAGCTATATAGGGAACCACTGCTATCCAAAATCAATAAGAATGGTTGAATAATCATGCAACAACTATTCAACATTTATTTGGGGGACCATTTCCAGTTGAATATTATGAATCTCCAAATGATTTCAGTTATTATTCATTTCTCTTTAAAGTGAGAATTTTGTCCACTCAAACTAATATTATCAATTGATAGTTTGTGAGACAATTTAGTCCATGTATACCACATGATATTTGTGAACTTGAATCATTGCATGCTTGGACAAGGAAATGTCATCCGGTATGGATCTTTACAAGGTTTCAATCAACTAGACACGGATAGCTTTCACCCAAATCACCTTGTCAACCAATGCTACATGTTCGAAAATCTCTCTATTAGAGAGAAGAGCCACCTCAACCATCAATTGATGCTCTATTTGTAGATTTAGATATTGGACAACAAGACAACACATTGGACATAGAGGAAGGCAAATATAATCTTGAATGTGAATCTCCCTATGGAAGTTATTGATGATTTGAATGAGATAATGGAAGTGGTTGTTATAATTGAAACTTGATTTGAAGTTGTTGTCTACCCATGTCTATTTTGAGAGAGACTTTGATACACATTGTCTCTTTTAATGGATGCTACCTATTGTTCATGCAATATACAATAATGATAATGGAAGTGAATGTTATAATTGGAACCTGACATGTAGTTGTGTTCTTTCCTTGTCTATTTGTTGGAGACATTGATGTTACATACTTATTGTTGCAAGGATTATAATTGATGGTGGTGGAAGGAGTTGTTATAATGAATATAGACTTATGTTTTCATATGGGCAATAGATGAATATGGGAAATAGATAAATAACGAATTTAGACTTATGTTTTCATATGGTCAATACATCAATATGGGGAGTAAAAATAAAACCAACATTTGGATCTAATAGTTGTCAAGCAAATTTAGACACACAATGAATCAATTTCATAAATATCTCACTGTTTCAATATCAGAAATATGATTAACAAATAGTAAGCTAATATTTTAAAACATTACAATGAAGTTGACAACAAAATGAGCAATATATAAAATGACTATGACAACATTAACTAACAATGTTACCGAGATAATAATATTTAGAAACATATGAAATGATCACTTTAAAAAACCAAAAAAGAAAAAAACAATTCCATCAATTCATAACCTTAGTAAAGTTAATGAAGACTTTACCTACATGCGACCGGTGTCTTCTATGCAACAATTGTAATGTGTTACACATTTACCTACCAATCAGAAAGTGATGGAAGCATGAAATAAAGTAACATACATGTATATTATGATATAAATAAAAATAATATAATGCTTTGAGATCAATATTTACCATTTCAAATTAGAGTGTTCCTAAACACAGTTAATGGACCTGATGTCATCAACACACTGAGCTAAACATCCATTGATTCCCATAACTGAAAAACAAGTTGTAACTACTGATGCCTCATATCATTAATACTACATAGATGTGGAATGTGCCTACCACTACGCATTACACCCAAGTTTGTAGCATAGTTTACTTCCTAACGACCCACATGGACAAATGATGTGCAAGGTCAACCTATGTCCGTGAACCACCTCTGAAATATATCTTGCATTTGGGCTTTGACACACCATTTGTTCATGTTGGTGGTTAGGCATGAATTGTGAGCAATTTGGGTGTAATAATCATGTGGTGCACATTGCACCCTTTCATTTGAATCATGTTTAACACTAAATAATTATGCACCATTCACAAACATAAACAATTTAAATTGGAGTTTTGAGAAACTCAATTACATGGACCTTATATCAACTGCAAACCATGCTCAAGTCTTCATAGCCTCACATCCCTGCAAAATTTTGTAACAACAGGAGGAAGTAACAATGTCATGGAAATTTAGCATTCAAATCATGCATGCACAACATAGTAAGGCATTATAAAGTTCAAGGAAAAATATACTTTTCATCAATTCATCAATTTAGTTTCGTATTTCAATTTGTCAAAGTTTATATATATATGTGTGTGTGTGTGTGTGTGTGTGTGTGTGTGTACACATACATATCTATACATACATACATAGCTATGCAAATTAGAAACATAATATAAAACATGTAGATTTGTAATGAAAACAATTAACAATAGATATGAACATACGATAAGTAGTAAATTTATAATGAAAACACTTAACACTAGACCTAAACATATAGTAAGCATTCAAATATGGAAATAGATAGAAAATAAAACACTTAAAAGAAGAGACGAACATAAAATAGGAATACAAAAATGGAAAAAAAATAAAAATAAATGGTACCAACCTAAACAATAGTAGAGAATATGTATTGAAACAGGGAATTTGCAGACCGCAGAGAATAAAACAACACTCAAACAGGGAATTCAACACTCAAAAGGGGATTTGTACTGTAAATTATGTGCACTAGATCCTTCTTATAGGAAATTGGTCATTTAAATTGTGGTTTGTCAATTTGAAATTCAAAATAAGGTGGGAAAGAATCGGTCATTTCATGCATCGCTAGCAAAAGCAATTGCATTAACTTTGTAATTCATATATATATATATATATATATATATATATATATATATATGCAAATGCAAACATATGTATAAATACTTATGTACACATACATGTATCTATGCATGCATACATACATACGTATCTATGCAAACATATGTATACATACAAGTATGTATGCATACATATCTATGCATACATGTATACTTACTTACTTACATATGCATACATACATACATACATATCTATGCACATTAATATAGATATGTGTGCATACATATGTACAAAGTTATATTGACTATATGCATTCTCAAGTTGTCATTGACTATATGCCTTTATCTTGAAGCATGAACTATATGCATTTCTCTTTAAATAGTTACTCTATGCATTCCACTAAAATTAAAGTGTATGTAATTAAAGTGTATGCATACATACACACATACATACATACCTATGCAAACATATGTATGCATACATACATACATATCTATGCAAACATATGTATACATACTTACGTACGCCTACATACATACATACATATCTATCTCTACATACATAAGTACAAAGTTATATTGACTATATGCATTCTCAAGTTGTCATTGACTATATGCATTATCAAGTTGTCATTGACTATATGCCTTTATCTTGAAACATAGACTATATGCATTTCTCTTTAAACATTTACTCTATGCAATCCACTAAAATTAAAGTGTGTGAAAATGATGCAAGAGCATCTCGGGTCCTTGGCAATCCTGTGTCACCAAAAACATTTTGGAGTTTGTCTATGTTGCTTGGTTCCTTCTTTGACCGAGTTGGTCGGTAGTTGTTCAGTTTCCTTTGGTTACCGAGTGTGGTCGGTCATTTCCTGGGCGGTCAGTTGTTTCACTGGCGCTCGACATTGCTTGTCTACTGCTCGGTCATCCTTGCTCACCGACGGGTTTAGTTTTGTTTTGTTGAGGCTAACTTGTGCATTCATATTGGATCATGAATTTAATGTTTGTATCCATCATTGGGAAGCGTGTGGTCCTAGATTTGACCATTACTTTTGTTAATTATGGATCTGAAGGTCAACTCAAGTCGGTATCCTCTTGTATAAATGTAGTTGTTTGTTTGTAGTTTAGGAGGCACTTTAGTTAGAAGATAGGAGACATTAGATTAGAGATTGGTAGAAGATCCTCGCATGTTTGAGTCTGAGATTCATTGTAATATCAGGCTGTAATCAGGAAGGCCTTACAGCACGGCATGTATGATTCAATTGATGAAAATATATGAAAGATCTGGCATTCTCTCTCTCACTCTTGTATTTTTTGGCTTCCACATGTTTTGAGTAGGCTTGGATCATCGGGGTGCGCCATCCTTTGGCCCCTCTTGACCCCTACCTTGCGTCAGGTGGTATCATAGCGAGGTGAGATCTTGATCTAGGTCTACAGATCTAGGTTTGTACGTAGGTTCCTCTTGAAGCCCTAGTTGATTGTTGTGGGGTAGCAAATTGTGATTTGACCTACAATTGCAGAGGGTTATCAAGATGGTTTGTGGGAGGCGAGATGTAGATCCAGGATTGGCAAATATGCTAAGACAGATTGCTGCTAGGTTAGAAGTAGTTGAAACAGCCCAAAGAAGAGGCAGACATCTTGAAGATGTTAGTGATGATGAAGTTGAAGAAGAACAGGTGAATGCAGAACCTGCACCTATTATGGATCAAGGTGAAGAAATATTTTTGAAGGCTTTGACAAGTTTGAAGTCTACACCACATTTCAATCCTCCAGAATATGGTGGAAAGCTGGATTCTGGTGAATTGGTGGATTGGATCACCGAGATGGAAAAGTATTTTGAATATGAAAATATCCCTGGAGATAAGAAGGTGAAGATTGCAAGCACAAAGTTGAAAAGCCATGCATCCCTATGGTGGGAACATCTACAATTGAATAGAAAAAGGAAAGGCAAAGGAAAAATCAAGGTATGGAATAAGATGGTCAATAAGTTGAAAGGAAAGTTCTTACCCTATGATTATCAGATTAACCTTGTTCGGTGAATGCAAAGTCTAAGGCAGAAAGATAGCTCAGTAAAAGAGTATACTGAGGAATTCTATAGATTGGATATCAGATCTGGACATGATGAAGATGATGTGGAAAGAATTGGTAGATACCTGAATGGTTTGAGAGTTTCCATCCAAGAGGAAATTAGTATGGTCAAGTTCGAGAATATTGAAGAGGCTTATCAATTTGCTTTGAAAGCCAAGGAGAAATTAAACAAAAGACATGAACAGAGACAGAGAGGCAGAGGTGGTAGATTCCCTAAAGGAAGAGGTAGATCTAATGGTGAAAATGGTAGATTTGAACCTGAAAAGAAAAATTTGGACAAAGGCAAGACAAAATGGAAAGGTGAAAGTTCATCTAGAGATCGAGGCAGTAACTACCGAGGTGGTTATAGCAGAGGAATTTTTTGAGGAACTTGCTACAATTGTGGAGAAGGACATAGATCATTTGAATGTACACAAGTAAGTAAGAAGGCTGGTAGTAGTAGAAATGTTGTAGTGCAAGAAGAGCCACTGAATGAACCTAAGAAGGAAAATAACTTGATGGTAAGGAGAGTACTGTGGAATGAAAGTAAAAAGGAAGATTCGGTAAGGAAAAGTTTGTTCAAGACTAGATGTAGAGTTTTTGATAAAGTTTGGAAGGTAATCATTGACAATGGTAGCTCGGAGAACCTGGCATTTGAAGAGATGGTCACAAAATTGCAGTTGGAAAGGTTGGAACATCTGAAGCCCTGTCAGATTTCATGGATCAAGGATGAGCATACACTCCTGGTAAGTTCAAACAATGTTATGTGAATTTGAAGATTAGAAAATACTATGATAAGGTGTTGTGTGATATCATGCCTAAGAATTGTTGTCATATTTTATTGGGTAGACCTTGGCAATATGATAGACATGTTATATATGATGGGAGATTGCATAAGTATACTATTGTGGCTGATGGAAAGAAACAAATCTTGTTACCATTGATGGAAGAACCTACTAGTAATGTTTGCAAATCTGTGAAATTTTGCTTGATGGAAGGAAGAAAGTTTGTTAACTCTTTGAAGAGGAATGATGTATGTTTTGTTGTAATTCCTAACAAGCTGAGTAAGAAAATAGAAGATAATGTTCCTGAGGAGATTGATAACTTACTCACCGAGTATAGTGAAATCATTTTTGATAATGAACCTGATGGTTTGCCACCAAAAAGAAGCATTGATCATTGTATGGATCTAATCCCTGGAGCTAGTTTACCGAATAAGGCACCTCATCGGCTAACACCTACCAAGAATCAGGAATTGAACCGACAGATTCAAGAGTTGCTGGAGAAATTTTTGATTAGAGAAAGTTTGAGTCCTTGTGAAGTACCCGTTGTATTGGCACCTAAGAAGAATGGCGAATGGAGAATGTGTACTGATTCCAGAGCAATCAATAAGATAATAGTGAAGTATAGGTTTCCTATACCAAGAATGGATGACATAATGGATAGTTTGACTGGAGCAAGGTATTTCACAAAGATTGATTTGAAAAGTGGGTATCATTAGAACAGAATCAGAGAAGGTGATGAGTGAAAGACTAGTTTCAAGACAAAAGAAGGTTTGTATGAGTGGTTGGTTATGCCTTTTGGTTTAACTAATGCACCGAGTACTTTTATGAGGCTGATGAATGATGTTTTGAAGAGATTCTTGGGTAAATTTGTGATTGTGTATCTTGATGACATTCTGATATTTAGTAAGACCAAAGAAGAACATTTGTTGCATGTTAGACAAGTTTTGCAGAGATTGAAAGAGGAAAAGTTGCTGATAAATCTAAAAAAGTGTTCGTTCATGAAAGAAGAGATTGTGTATTTGGGATTTATGATCTCAACTGATGGTTTGAAGATGGATCCTGAGAAGGTTGAAGCTATTTTGAATTGGCCTACACCTGTGAATGCTAGTGAGGTAAGATCATTTCATGGTTTGGAAAGTTTTTACCTAAAGTTCATAAGGAATTTTAGTTCAATTTGTAATGCTATGACTGAGACTATGAGAGGAGACAAAAGAGAATTCAAGTGGACACATGGAGCTGATAAAAGTTTTGAGAATCTGAAGCAAAAGGTTGCTAAATTACTTGTTTTGGCATTACCTGATTTCAGTAAAGTATTTCAAGTAGAATGTGATGCAAGTGGAAGTGCAATTGGAGCTGTGTTGAGTCAAGAAGGTAAACCTGTTGCTTTCTTTAGTGAAAAGTTGAATGATGCTAGAAGGAAATATTCTGTGTATGATCAAGAATTCTATGCTATTGTTCAAGCACTGAAAAAATGGAGACATTATTTGATACAGAGTGAATTTGTGTTGTATACTGATCATAAGGCTTTACAGTATTTGGGTAGTCAGAATAAGTTGAATCAGAGACATATGAAGTGGGTTGAGTATTTGTAGAGTTATACATTTGTAATAAAGCATAAGAGTGGAGTCACTAACTGAGTTGTTGATGCATTAAGTAGAAGAAGATCTTTGATGATCGAGATGAAAATTGAAGTTCTTGGTTTTGATGAGATGAAAGTTTTGTATGAAAATGACCCTGATTTTTCTGAGCCATGGAGAAAGTGCAGAGCACCTATTCAAGATCAACAAGATACTAAATGGGATGAATATTTTATTTAGAAAGGTATGTTGTTCAAAGGTATTCAGTTGTGTATACCGAGAGGAGTAATGAGAACTAATCTAATAAAAGAGAAACATAGTAGTGGTTTGGCTGGACATTTTGGCATTGATAAAACATGGAATTTGCTTAAGGAGAAGTACATTTGGCCGTAGTTGTATAAAGATGTTTAGAAATTTGTGAAAAGTTGTGGAATTTGTCAAGTTGCAAAAGGAGTAAGTCAGAAAACTGGTTTGTATGTACCGATTGTTGTACTTGAGAAACCTTTGATTGACATCAGTATCGACTTTGTTCTTGGCTTACCAAAGACAATGAGAGGTAATGATTCTATATTTGTTGTTGTGGATAGATTTTCTAAGATGGCACATTTTATACCTTGTAGAAAGACATCAAATGCAGTACATGTAGTAGATCTTTTCTTTAAGGAAATTGTCAGATTGCATGGATTATCGAGGAGTATTATCTCTGACCGAGACAGTAAATTCGTTGGATACTTTTCGAAGACCCTTTGAAATAAATTTGGCACTGAGTTGAAATATAGTTCTACATTTCACCCACAAACCAATGGACAGACTGAAGTTGTGAACAGAAGTTTGGGAAATATTTTGAGATGTTTAGTTGGAGACACACCAAGTAATTGGGATTTTGTGTTGGCACAAGCAGAGTTTGCATACAATAACTCAATGAATAGGAATACTGGAAAAACACCATTTGAGATTGTGAATGGCATACAACCAAGAGGAATATCTGATTTGAGAGACATTGATGATGAAAATAAGAGAAGTGTTGAAGGAGTAAAGTTTGTTGAGTACATGAAGACATTGCATGAAGATGTGAAACTGAAGCTAGAAGATAGTAATTAGGAATACAAAGACAAAGCTAATAGATCAAGAAGACATAAGACTTTTGATGTTGGTGATGAAGTGATGGTTCATTTGAAGAAAGGTCAGTTTCCTGTTGGAACATATGGAAAGCTGAAGATGAAGAAGTTTGGACCTTGCAAAATTTTGAGGAAATTTGACAGTGGAAATGCATATGAGATTGAGTTACCTGATGACATGGACATATCACTAATTTTCAACATTTTTGATTTGTATGAGTATCATGAACCTGATGAAGAAATGACAGTACTGACAGAATATCCTAAGAAGCAAAATGAAGAAGTTGAACAGATTTTGAATCAAAGAGTTGGCAAGAGCACAAGAGGAAAATAGTATATGGAATATCTGGTAAAATGGAAGAATAAATCGATGGAAGACAGTTCATGGATTTCACAATTTGAGTTGGATGCAGCTCGGATCATACCTACCAAATGATTTGAAGAATCATTTCAAAATAACCCCAGGTCTCTGATGCAGGAGCATCTCGGGTCCTTGGCAATCCTGTGTCACCAAAAACATTTTGGAGTTTGTCTGTGTTGCTCAATTCCTTCTTTGACCGAGTTGGTTAGTAGTTGTTCAATTTCCTTTGGTTACCGAGTGTGGTCGGTCATTTCCTAAGCGGTCGGTTGTTTCACTGGTGCTCAGCATTGCTTGTCTGCTGCTTGGTCATCCTTGCTCACCGATGGGTTTAGATTTGTTTGTTGTTGAGGCTGACTTGTGCATTTATATTGGATCATAGATTTAATGTTTGTATCCATCATTGGAAAGCGTGTGGTCCTAGATCTGATCGTTACTTCTATTAATTATGGATCTAAAGGCTGACTCAGTTCAGTCTCCTCTTGTATAAATGTAGTTGTTTGGTTGTAGTTTAGGAGGCAGTTTAGTTAGAAGATAGGAGACATTAGATTGGAGATTGGTAGCAGATCCTCGCATGTTTGAGGACTTTTGAGATTCATTGTAATATCAGGTCATAACTAGGAAGGCCTTAAGCCCAACATGTATGATTCAATTGATGAAAGTATATGAAAGATCTGGCATTCTCTCTCTCACTCTTGTGTTTGTTGGCTTCTGCATGTTTTGAGCAGGCTTGGATCATCGCGGTGCGCCATCCTTTGGCCCCTCTTGACCCCTGCCTTGCGCCAAAAAAACACAAACTACTGAATATTGTGAACACCTTACTAACTGTTATTAGTATATAATTAGAAGAACATGCAAGTAACCATGTTTACCGTAAAAAAAATTGAATACAAAAATATTAATTAATTGTATCTACAGTTGTAATTGTATTTGAATATGATTAAAATAGAAGATTTCGTAATGTTGATCATCTAAAATCCCACTACAAAATAATAGAAAATGATTATTATGGCATATTCAATAATTTTACCCCTTAAGGATCCCACTAAACATAGCCCATCTATACATCATTAATCCTCCTACATATGACACATATGCATTGTGCATATCTGTGGTGTGGATGACTCGAATTAAACAAAATGAATACAATTGAATTTAAATTTTTTCGTAAATCTTCACGAAAGTGCAATGGCACTCTGGACCCATGCTTCTCAAATACAATGTTGATTGTATCCTTGTCACTATGAATTGTATGCTACATAAATTCTTTCAATATGATTCTCGTCTCTTGGCATTCCTTCAACATTGATTGGGGTACAATTCTTGCCAGATATTTTTCGCCAAGTTATATAGGTCGTATGACTTGATGGCCTTCTCGAAAGTATTCCTTGGAAGGAAACATTCATCAACATAAGTCTGTGCAATTTATCTTAGGTCATTATTGGACTACAAAAAGTTCATGCACTATGATAGAAAGATAGATACAAGCTGCGATGGATATATGCATCATCTTTCCGCATAAATAAGGTCTTTCCCAATGAATTCAGCAATGCATTCTTGAACATGGAGGAAAGTTTTGTTTTGAAATAAATCCATGGTAGAATCATCGGATAGACTAAAATCTATAGGTTGTTCCCGTTGTCCAATAGGGATCCTAATACGGTAGTTTTTGGGCTTCAAATCTATTGATCTAGACAATCGACCAATATTGTAAGTCAGATAATTAGTGATACACTATTCAGTTTTAGGTATGCATTGATGACTAGTGAACAACGTTTACCCTATAGATAGGAGAGGTCAACCTATGAATATGATTGGCATACTTATTAATGTTAGCCTTTATTAAATGAAGAGGCTAATATAAGTAAACTATTTTTACTGTTTAAGCAATTGAATACAATAACATTTCATGATTACACTAGCAATTGTAATCATATTCCAATATGATATAAGTAGTGGATTTAATCATGTTGATCATTAGAGATACCACTTACATACATTCTATGATTAGAGACAAATGCATAGAGTGAGCAAGTAAAGAGAAATTCATAAAGTAAATTCTAAAGTCAATTGTAAACTTATCCATGTAATAATTTGATAGTACATGATTCCAAAATTGATGGACCGAATCAAACCCTCGATTGAATATAGAGAAATGGTTGAAAAAAATAGGAAACCGTAAAATCAAATGAATACAACAACATTGCATGATTAAACTAGCAGATTAAAATAAGACAAATGCATACAATCAATGTCAACTTAGGAATGGATACAGTCAATGCAAGCTTAGCAAATAAGTAGATGAATACAATAAACTAATTACATGATTAACCTATTGGAGCTAATCATATAATCAATACATTGAATACGCTATTTCTTTGACATTCCAAGCAATAATGTCACTAGATGAATATAAGACAAATGCATACAGTCAATGTCAATTGAAGAATGGATAAACTTAATGTAAGCTTACCAAATGAGCAAAATCAGAGTGACAAACAATTCAATAAATACAATAAATTGATTTCATGATTAAACTAGCAGATTGAATCATATTATCGACATCGTACCCTATCTCTTTGACATTCCTTGCAATAATATCACTAAATGAATAAAAGATGAATGCATACAATCAATGTCAACTTAACAATGCATAGACACGATGTTATCTTAGCAAACAAGTCAAATTAGTGTGACGAACAGTTCAATGACAACTTTAGAATGCATACAGTCAATGGAATCTTAGCAAATGAGTAGAATTAGTGTGTCAAGAAATTGGGTAGTAATTGGATTAACCATAGGCAATTACATGGAAGTCGGTGAGCTGAAAAAGTTTTAAGGTGATTAGGTATGGGGTATGGAGAGGTTATGTCGAGTCCTATGTGGGGTATAATTAGATGGAGTTTTGATTAATGCAAGGGACAAAGTGATTTTAAGAATAATGGATAGACTCAATGGAATCTTACCAAATGAGTAGAATGAGAGTGACAAAACTAGCAGATGAATACAATACATTGATTTGGTGATTAAACTAGAAGATTGAATCATATTTTTGATAGTGTACCCTATCTCTTTAACATTCCATGCAATAATGTTAGTAGATGAATAAAATACAAATACATACAGCAAATGTCAAATGAAGAATGGATACAGTCAATGCAATCTTCACAAATTTGTAGAATGAGAGTGACAAATAGTTCAATTAATACAATTACATTTCATGATTAAACTAGTAGATGAATACAATAAACTAATTGCATGACTAAACTAGAAGATTGAATCATATAATTGATAGTGTACCCTAATTCTTTGGCATTCCATACAATAATGTCACCAAATGAATATAACCCAAATACATATAGCCAATGTCAAATGATGAATGGATACAGCCAATGCAAGCCTCTCGAATGAGTAGAATGAGAGTGACAAACAATTCAATGAATACAATTACATTTCATGAATAAACTAGTAGATGAATACAATAAGCTAATTGCATGATTAAACTAGTAGATTTAATCATATTATCGACATTGTACCCTAATTCTTTGAAATTCCATGCAATAATGTTAGCAAATGAATATAACCCAAATGCATACAACCAATTTCAACTCGAGAATGCATCCAGTGAATGCAAGCTTAGCAAATGAGTACATTCAGAGTGACAAACAATTCAATGAAAAATTAAGAATGCACATAGCCAATGTAAGCTTAGCAAATGAGAGTGGTGGACCAAAACCCTCGTCACACACAAAGAAATGAAGTTGGCAAGAAGCGTTCGAGGGAGATGAAGTTTCAAGAAAATGATGATAAGAAGGTGAAATATACACGGTTTTAGGGCTCGTCATGGGTAGTATATGACTTTAATAACAAAAACCCTACGTTTGATTTCAAAAAATGGGTTGAAACACAAAGGAAACCGTAAAAAAAATGAATACAATAACATTTAATGATTAAAGCGGAAGATTTCAGATTAAACCCTATCATACCGAGTCATACCTGTGAAAGAAGACATAGAAATGATTGAAACAAAGAAGACATTTTAAAAGAAACAAACTATAATAACTTCTCATGATTAAATCGACAAAGTACCTTATTTCTTTCATATTTCATGCAATAATTTCATGAAAAAATTGAAATCCTCTAATAACCACCCACAAATGACTGAAACATACAGGAATCACCATTTTCACCATTAAAACCAGTTATGCACACGTATTGAATGATAAAGAGTCATGAAATCATAGCTACTTGTGAGTGGAGGCCAAATTCCCTCCCCTGTAGCAAAGGATAGTGATGGTCTGAAACCCTCGTCGCACATAGAGAAATGAAACCTGTGGGAAGCGTTTGTGGGGGAAGAAATTTTGAGAAAATGATGGAAAGAATGTGAAATATACACGCTTTTAGGGTTCATAATGGGTAGTAATTAGGTTACCCACGGGCGGTTATGTGGCAGTCAATGAGCTGTGAACGTGTTAAGATGATTAGGTATGGGGTAAGGAGAGGTTAAGTCGGGTCCTCTGCGGGGTATAATTAGATGATGTTTTGATTAACGCAAGGGCCAAAGTGATTTTATTAAAAGGACCCCTTAACGAATTTTCTAATCTAGTGAATGGGTCCACATTAAAAATAACTTATAATTATATGTCTAGGTGTTCGGTTATTAGGGATAATATATTTTTGTTTTGGTCGCTTTATTGTCAACCTTTGGGGGTCTAGGGGTCAGGTACCAGGCAACACTTTTGAAATGCCACTTTTTGACCACTTTGAACTTGACAATCTCTACAGAGAGTTCTGTGAATACCCAAAATCTGAAAACTTAGCTTTAAGCTCTTCACTCACCTACAAAGATACACCGAAAAAATCAGCAAAGTCTGACTTACCATTTAGTTCTATGTGTACGAAGTTATCTTGGGCGGCTTTTTAATTTTATTTTATCAAAAGGACTAAGTAGGGGAAGCATGTTTTATATTCATTTTAAAAATAATAATATAGTTATATTTAAAAATAGTTATAATAGACATTATTAAATATAAATATAATTTAAAAAATATTTAGCATTAAATATAATATAAAGTATATCATTATTATACTAATTTTTTTTTAATTAAGATAGTTAATCAAACTAGAGAAAAACAACATCAAAGAGTCTAAGAATCAAGCTTGAGCTTCCCAATGGGACTAAAGTCTCAAGAGCCAAAATATTACATCAAGATCAATTAGATAATCAAAAAATTTCCCCAAACTACCAAAAAAAACTAGATTCTATCAAGAGAGTGACTAATCCCATTGCCCAATAATATTATTGCTACATTCAGCTTTGTCCATTTCAAAAGTCCCAATTGGAGGATCAACTGCATTTGGAATATCTGCTACTTCTTCCCATCTGTTCTTAGTTCTCTCATTATATTTACGAATCCTTTGGTTTTCTACATCAATATCAATATTGTGTTCCTGAGTAAAGTTCTTAAGCTTGTCCAGCTCTTCCTTATTCACCTCGCCCTGAGAAGCCTCCCACCGGTGCACAGACTGAATATCTTCCTTATACATGATCATAGCTCCTTCTTTTGCAAGTATGGTAAACTTGTCCTTTGGGATCTCCATAACTACAGAGACCTGTGAGATAATATTAAGATAAATGTGTTTCAAATTAAACTCAGTGGGATCCCTCTTGATGCTCTGAAAAATCTCCTCGTTCCTCTTTCTCCAAATAGTCCAGAGAATTTCCAAAGAAAGAACATACCAAAACTTATTGAGTTTAAAGTTGAAAGCATCAACAAGACCAATAAGAGCATTGTACCAAAAAATTCCAGGGGAAGAATTCCAACAAATTTTGCAACCAAAGAAGAGAGACCACATAGAGGATGCGAAAAGACATTCAAATAAAATATGTTCAACAGATTCAAGACATCCACAAAGATTAAAAACTAAAGGAAGGACACCATGTTCAGTGCAAAGCAACCCTACAGCAAGCTTCTTAAGAATAAGCAACCATCTGAAGCAATTTTTCCTAGCTTCTACAGGGGAGTGCCATATCCAATACAGACTAAAGTGCCATCTAGTTAATGACCAATTTAAATTCCATTTAGAATTAATCTTATTAATAATTACAGGATCATCCTTGATGATATTATAAATATTCTTAGTAGTGCTATCCAGTAACAAAGTCTCATCTGATCATTTCAATTGAGCAAGAAATTGTTTATTGTCCATCAACTTACCTAGAAAGAAATTATCTGTGGCCTTTGAAATAAGAGCGTATGTCTTTTTTGTTGATGTATAGCATCAGTTGAAGTGATACTAAGCATTTGAATTCATGATTTACATGAACATTATTTTATGCATTATATTATTAATAAGAATAAGAGACTATTGTGTTATCAGGGCTCTTGAATATATTTGTTACTACTGCCGATTGAAAGCAAACTAATTGTATTTTTTATGCACCGATCAGTTATCAGTTATGCCCACATAGGGACATGACCATCTTTGGCCACGTAGAGTCATGTCTCTACGGGGACATAACTCTTTGCATATATAAAATAGAGTAATCGTGGAGGACTAATATCAATCACAAGGCATATATAATCCCGATCGCTCTCTCTCCAACAAAACAAAGACAGTCAAACTAATATATCAGTAAGTAAATCTGAATCTACACAACCTACAATAATAGTTTATATCTCTATCAGAGATCTTGCATTTACATCTTTTTGTGAATCCTGAATATCAAACTTCTCTTTAATGAATTCCCATGATGATTGATGCTTGTCAATCAAGATGTCATTAATAAGAAAGATAACTTTCCCCTTCCATATTTTTGTAGAGCAACTCTAGGTGAGAGCAAGGGGTTTGTTATTTAAGAAAACTCCCCACAAAATGGATCTATCAGTGACAGTGAAAGGAGGTCTATCAATTGATCTGATGTTAACCAAATGCCCCCTCACATGACACCAAGCCTTCCAAAGAGAGGCAGACTTTGGTTCCAAAAGGCTCCACATCAAACTAACCAAATAAAATATCTTGAATAGGAATATCTACCCACTGCTTGCTAATTTTTCTTGTTGAATTTGCTAAATTGTTTCTAATAAGAACCTTCCAAGGTTCCTCACCTTGAAGGGCTTTATACATCCATTTAGATGTCAAAGAAATTCCATGGCTCTTAAGATCTTTGATGCCCAATCCTCCAAGATTCCTTGGTCTACAACACCAATCCCATGAGACACAATGTCTCTTTTTTCCTCCACATCCATCAAACCACAGAAAGTTCCTAAGAATCATTTCAAGCTAATTGAATTGGTATTTAGCAAAAATCCAGGAGGATTAGTAAATAGCATGAGAGGTTAACACTTTTTGCACAACTTGTACCCTCCCTGCAAGGGACAAAAGATGAGTTTTCCACTTGATATGTTTTCTCTCAATTTTTTCAAAGTTCCAGTTCCACATATCTTTAGTGGAGGGCTCAATGGAGAATGGAATGCCCAAATACCAAACAATAGAGTTGTGACCCATCCACTGCCATCCCCTAAGATAAAGCCACTGAGGGGGGAGTTGCTCCAACCAATAACAGTGGATTTATGGGGAGCAACTTTGGACCCTAAAGCTGTACAAAAAAACTAAAGCCTGATCATGGCATTGCCAAAGTTTTCCTCAGGAAGTTCAAGAAACAAGGAAGTATCATCAGAAAACTGAGTGTTCAATAAATCATTACCATTTGGCAATGTAACACCCTTCACCACAGGGCCCAGTTCAGGAGCTTTGAGAACATAATGAAGGGCTTCAACAACAATGACAAAAAGAGCAGGGACAATTGGACACCCCTGTCTAATGGATCTTCCTAGGAGGATAGGATTGTAGAGCTCCCCATTGACATCTATCACAGTAGAAGAATCTTCAAATAATATACTTATCCATCTGCAAAATTAAGGAAGGAACCCCAAAGCTTCCATCATACCCACAACAAAGGGCCATTATATCCTATCATAGGCCTTTTCAAAATCCAGAAGAACCATAGCCACATTCTGATCTTTATGTTTAGCCCAATGCACAGCCTCCCAACTTGTAATAAGATTCTCAAGTATATATCTCCCTTGGATGAAGCATGTTTGAGTAACTGAGATGGTTCCTTGTAGGACCCCTGAGAGTCTTCTTGTAAGAAGTTTGGCTATAATTTTATAAGAAAGATTCAAGAGGGTAGTAGGCCTCCAATTTTTCACCAGTGTCTTGTCACCACTCTTAGGGATAAGTTTGATGAGTCCTTTGTTAATCTCTTTCCCCAGAGTGCCTTTATCAAAATAATCCTCATACAAATTCAACAACTCAATGGAAATCCAATCACTATTTGTTTTGTAGAACTCAATAGGTAACCAATCTAGCCCGGGAGACTTATCATTGACCATGGATGCAATAGCTCCTTCCACTTCACTAAGGGTAATAACCTGATCAAGAGCTCTGGCATCTTCTCTAGAAACTTTCTGAGAGATAAGGAGGAGACACTTATCCAAAGTCTCTTGATTTTCTTGCTTGTGTTCAAAGGTAAAAAGGTCATTATAGAAAGAATAGAAAGCATCTTTAATTTCTATGACATCTTTAGACAAATTACCATCTATCTGAATCTCTTCAATCGCCTCCTTTTTTTCTGCTTACTCCTAATAATATTAAAGAAATATGTATATCCTCTGTCACCCTCATGGATCCAATTCGTCTTAGCCCTAATTTTCTAACCCTTGATATGATAATTCTGAATCTTTCTGAGATCATTCTAAACCTTTCTGAGATCATTCTTGGTCTCAATAAGCTCCAGCTCCAACTTTTCACTAGCTCACTTAGTATGAATTTGCAGTTCAATATCATTTAATTTTCTTTGTAGCCCAACCTCCCCCATTCTTCTATCTATAGCATTATTTTCCCCACCATCTGAACAACCTCTTTCCACACAACAGTGAGGTCACTCCACTAGGATACAAGTGTCTTATCCCAATTACAAAACTTAGAAAAAAAAAAGGTAGCATTCTTGATGGTTCCAAGGTGTCAGCATCTTTAATCAAGAAGACATTAAGTTTGAAGGAATTCACTCCTCTATGAGAGTTCACATTGGATTCACCCCACGATATTTTGGCATGAATGGGGGAGTGATCAAACAAATTGAAAGGGGAAACCTTAACAGTCGGATGATCAACGGTATTACCACTCCCAAAGAAGGACTGATCAAAATACATTTTGCCTAATCTACAATACACTCTTTTATGACCTCTCTGATTGTTGTACCAATTATACCAAATACTATTACCTTTGGAGTTAGCCATGGTATCTTTAAGCTTGAATTTCATTTTATGTCTGGACCAAAAACATAACTCATTGCCCTTCCATCCATGAGGCATGCCACTAGATTTATCATCTTTGCTCTCAATCTTATTGAAGTCACCAATAAAGATCCAATGAGCATCTGGGAGGTAATTGTATAGCCAGTCCCAAAATTCTATCATTTCCCTATAATCGTTGGAGGCATATATGTTATAGATTCCTATGAGCTTATCCTCCATTTTAAGAATAATCTAGTGAGCCCTCTGACAAGGTGACATGTCATCATTAACAATAGAATATTCCCACTAGGGTCCAACCAGGGTTGCAACTCCACCTTTACCCCTTACAAGACCAATATAGAAACAACGGGCTTTGTCCCAAAGGAATTTCAGTGTATTGAATGCATGGTAGCCTGTGACACAATATCTTTCCCAATCAACTTGTTGCACCATTTCTTAGACCATATATTTTTTCTCAGACATTGCTAGCCCTCTAACATTTCAGCTATGGATATTAATCATCATAAAAATAGATTAGGTGGATTTCTTATTCTTGTATAATCTATCAAAACACTTCGGGATATCTGCCCTAATCAATTTAGAGCATTCTTTAGCCTTTTTGAGGCTTTTTGTCTCTCTACCATTTTTCTTTTTTTCTTAATGTTCTTGTTACAAAGCTTAGTGAAACCATCATCAATCACACCCATTTCGATCTCAACGAAATTAACATCAGAGAACTTAATACCTGTCTCTGCCTCACTTCAGGGGTTACAAGCATAAGGTAGGGGACATTATCATTAACACTAGCAAGACTAATTTTCCTCACTTCCTCTGCCTTCTTCTTAATGGCTTCCAAAGCATACTGTTGTGCATTCTTCTTACCATAATTTTCATGACCTCTTGTATTCACACCTGATTGATAAGCATTAGCATCAAAGGGAACAACATCAAATTCAACATAAAAAAGAGGATTAGCCAGAGTGACAAAACCATTGCCTCCTAAATCCGAACCAGATGGAACATTAGGAGTATTAGCATCATTGGACTGAGAAGGGACGAGGGCCACATTACTACCATTAACTATCTGAGCCTTGGGAGGCTACAAGGGAGGTTCATTAGCATTAACATTAAAAGACATTTGAACATTTTTCAGCATCGGACAATCTTTACAAGTATGACCATTGATTTTACAAAGGAAACAAGCACCCAGATTTCCTAACAAAGTAAAATCCCAAGCATAACTATTGCTATCAACCTCAAGAGAAATGACTTTCAAAAAATCAATATTAGGATCTAAAACAATCAGAACATGAACATTTAGATGAGGCAAAGTAACTCTTGACTCTTCAACTTGAAGAACAGAGCCAAGGGATTTTAGCATATGCGGGATGAAAGGCCAAAATTCAGGCTAAACATTATGAAGTTCCACCCAATTAGGAGAAGAATGGGCCATTACCTGCTCCACATTTCCATTCGGCGACTAGGGAAAGGCACGGAAAAGGGCTTGACCAATATTCCAGAAACCCTTTTTCAAAACTCTATCTTGCATATTATGATTCTTCAGAAAAACAACAAACAATCCTCTTTGCACCATTCTACAAAAAATAATAACAATTCCATGTTTCTTTCCCCAAACATTGTTAAATAAATCATCTAAAAACTTTCTAGTCGGAAGAAACTTGTTATCCATACAAACAAAGAAAATTGCAATATTTTTTCAACCGAGATTGCTCATTCTTAATAGCTTTCACCATATCACCATTAGGGGAAAGGGCAAGAATCTTTTTCAAAGCATCAAGAGGAGTCCTATCCTTATCTCCAACTCCAACACTCGCGGGTTCGACGTTGTAACCATTTCCCACTACATCCATCAGCTCCAGGTTCCACACCTCCACTTGATCCCAAGTTATGTCTTCCTCTGAATTCATCATGGAAGCAAGCGGTTGGTGGGCACTTTGTAACTGAATTTTCTTTCACCATAGATTTATACGAAGGCTTTTCTGTAACATTCGCTTCAACACCGTCATTCATCACCTTTTGGCTTGTATCCTTAATTATCTCCACCATCTAAGACCTGCAATAAATAAGACAATCTAACTGAAGTACAAAAGATCAAGGGACTAAATGCCACCAAGGTTGGATTGGACACCACACACGCTCGCACACAACCAAGGAAAGGCGAGGACGACAGTTTGCAGTGAACGCATGCAGAAGACAACAAGGAAGAAATAAATCAATCAAAGGAATAAAGCGAACGAAAGGCACAAAAAACTCAAAACCAAAGGCATGTGGCCCTACAAGTACGGGCGCAATACCCAACAAAGGGAGATGGAGGCTCTGTCAAGCAGACTTGGTTGCAGACCACACTCACCCTACTTTTAGGTTGTCCACCAATTGGGTCATTATTAAACTAAATTGATATAACGTTGATTACCAAATATATGTTTTAAATAATATTATAGTTATGTATTTAACAAGGGTCATTATAAGACGTATAAAATATTATTTTTAGTTTTATCATAAGTAATTCTCACCAAATGACAATAACATGACCATCATATATTGTTACAATATCTACCAAGATGTCTAGATTATATTAATTTAAGAATTCAAATTATTTGTTATTGTTATGTCTATTTACAAAGACCATTAATAGAGTTGAAAAATAAACAAAAATATTACTATAATTGAATCTCCATCTTTTATGTTAGTTGAACATCAATTTCAATCAAATCAAAATTATCAAAAATGTTGACTTTTTTTTAAAACATAATATTTCATTCTATATATAAATAAAATTGTCTAATTGAAAAAAAAACATTGAATTGAATTCATTTCAAAATAGCCTAATTTATAAATAATAATAATAGTGCACATTAATTTAATTGGCTGATTGACTTCATTTCAAACTTGTCTATCTTATTACGCCGTAGGCGTTTTCATTTTGAAAGAGGCCAAGCAAAGTTTTTTAATCTATGATTGTAATTGGTTAAAAAGGCAATGACTGCCATTAGAATATTGTGAGCCGTCCATCCTACGTTACCCCCCAAAACCCAATGCTCCTTCCAATCTCCACTGGCCAAGGTGGGCCCAAACAAGCGGCCAAGATGCGTGCAAAGGTGTGACCGTCGTTGCCCTCCTGAGATGTTTAAACTGGCAGAAACCATTGCATAGACTGCAAAAGCGTGGGTCAAGGCCACAACTGTTAAGCCTATTATCGACAACCCTTCCACGGCCAGCTTCTCTGTAACACGTCAAATTTATTCACAGATAAATTGCCAATGTTTAAAAGAAAAAAACAATATGAAAATGCGAGAGAAGTCCTCAGATTTGGATTTTGTTTCTATTGGGGGCTGAGGGTAGGAGCAAATGTGATTGCAATAGAAAGCCAAACTCTGCCATTTTCGCCAGCATCCACCTGCCCCTACCGCCATGGGAAATTTAGAATTTTCAGACCGCCTGCTAACTCTAATTTTATTTCTTCCGACATACGTGCTAAATCAGTGGTTGCAATGGTCGATCTCAAGTATTAACTTTCCTTCCAAAAGTAAACAAAAAGTGCCAAATTGTGTTCTTATCAACATACGCAAGCCATGACCCATCCTCGAAAACATCACCATATTACTTTTCGTAAACTATGAACACTAAAACTGGGGACGTTTTTAATTTATTTTTTATTTTGGAATTGTTAATTACATATACTCCAATTCTTCTTGTGTGCTTAATACGTTTTTAGATATAAAATTATTGATTGCCTATTTTTTACAACAAAGGGTACATTCATTCACTTAAAGGTAGTCATCATTGTAATAACAAATTTAAAGTCGTAACGATTGGTGCAATGTTGTCAAACAAATTGGACATTAAATCAACAAGTGTGGGTATTAAATAAGAAATCATTATCTCCATTTCTTTTGGAACTGAAAACACTAAAACAAAAAAGGATTAAATTGCAAAGTAAATAGGTAAACAAAACTAGATGTTTGAACAAAATTATATGTTAAACACTTCATTACCTCAAATAGTAATAAACATTTAGGTCCTACAAAGTCTCCGACTAAATAAAATTAGAGATTTAAATACAACACTCAGTTTTACTTTTCACAAAAATGTGAAGGGTGTTGATGAAAATTTATAGTTAGATGATTTATGAACAAAATTTGTCTAAAAAAAGTGGTCAAAAGATCAAATCATGTTTAAAGTTCTAGAACAACTAGTGCAAAATCATAAGCATGTTAGCCCTCATGAAGCTATGTGCACACTCAACAACAAAACAAAATACTCTACATTTGGTTAACATAGACATGCCAAGCATCAACAAATAACCAAATACATAGGCATACCCACAAATGTCTACGTGTGTGAATTTAATGGCATTGTGTTGGAATGACAATCAGTGAGGTGTTAAGCATATCAAAGTCAAGAAAAAAATGTCATTATATTGTCTACAAGAAAGCTCCATACAATGTTTCCCTAGGGTCTTCATATTTATTTCACTTTGTTCGATGTAATCCCACCATACAAGAAAGTTGACCATCATTTTTACCAAGGGCATACGTGCATTTTCTTCTTTGTGGTACTCAAATTTGATATAACAATCTGTATGTATCAATCTGAAATAGGATACATCTATTAGCATAGAGGAATTGAACTCAAGTTTGTAAGGTTAACAGAAAATTTATGGTTTATGAAAGAGTAATTATGGATTACGAAAGAGAGATCACCTAAAAACAAGACCTTGTTGTAATGATTTAAAACAAATAATATAATCATCAACTAGTAGGGATGAATGAGATTGTCTAAATGGTCATCAAAATAATAGTAAAAAATAGAAAGGTATATAATTATTTGATTGATGTATATATAATTAATATATAAATAATTTAAAATTTAAAAAATAGATATAAGAATAGAAATAGGTTGATATACACGGAGAAAGAGTGAGATGGAAAGATGTGCGATTTTTGGTTCCTCCAACATTAATATGGCGTACCCATTGCACACCAAGATGCGATTGCTAGTAAATAATAATAATAATAATAATAATAACAATGCCTGGTCGTCATGGCATGATAATGGACAAATAAATTTTTTTGACTACATGCAAAAGAATCTAAATGCACTTGGGGATAGTAGGCAGTTGAAAACGCGTCGTTACCTGCACAATTAGTTCCATAGATAGGAAGAAATTGGCCACCTACCTATTCAACGGTTTGTAATTATGCATAAATGTTTTCGAGTCAAGGTCTTCATGGATTGAATAAAGTAGAGGATTGGTATGAATACAGAACAAACCAACATGATTACAGGTCACGGCTAAATAATGTTTTCGGTAGAAGAAGTGGAGGTCACTTTTCAGGGTTTGTCTGTATTTTGATAACAATTCCATATTTATATGTGGTATCTGCTAAGTTACAAATCATCTACTTAAAGGCTACATAGTCTCTTGAAAAGGAGCTTGATTTTATCACTTGGTTAAACAGGCATATTGCATACCCTCAAGTAGAAGGTGCAGAGTCTTTTGGGGAAGACTTCTCTGAGATCATACTTCTATTCTAAAGCGTTTATAGCTCAGATAGGATACAATCCGATTTCTTTCCAGCCATTTGTTACAATCTGTGGACAACAATTCACTGTTAATCTCCTTGCAACCCCCACTACAGTTTCATCTTTCAATTTTAATATGTCTTCCGTTGCCTCAACTGCTTCAACCTCTGCTACCACCTCTGAAATTATTTATAGAATTCTTAATACAAGTGAGGATGCACCAGATTTCAATCTAGAACAACTAGTCCACATGATTGACATTGTTATTTCTCAACACGACACTAAGGTATAAAACATCTCTATCTCCCAAGAATTCCTATGTTTGTTTCCTCAATTCAAGGATGATTCTTGATCAATAAGGTTGATCATTGTTGTAGGGGAAACGAAATCCATCTTATGGGAGACTAAATTATGGTGCAGCTGGCGTCCCCTCCGCAGGAGATACATCCAAATTCTCCGAGGGGGTGTCAAAGCATGTCAAAATCATTTCTTTCCAGGTGCTATTCCCCTCTGTTAGAAACACGTGGTCATATTCCTTCTGGCACAACACGGATTTTGTAGATTAATGATTTTTGTTAGCAGAAAACTGAATTGTGATTTCAATTGGAACTATACATCAATATTTCTATCTTGATCAAAACTTAGGTTATAACTAGATTTCATTTACAATTAAATTGTACTACTTTATTTTGATAGCCAAAAGAAGGGGAGATTGTGATCTTTAATACCTTTGTGAAGTTAATATGGCTTTGTGGATCAGATATCAAAGTCTCTTGGAGATAAACATGGGACAGCTATAGCAGTGTTGAATACAATTGGAAATATGCATTGGGTTGGAGTGGGCTTCTTGGTGGTCGCTGCTGTCTTAGAAAGGCTGGATACAATTGAATCTAACAGAATGGAGCGCTTGAAGCTTCTCAAGTCTATGAATAATTTAAGCAAAGTAATTATGCAACTCGAGCGTCTTCCTCATCTAAAAAATGAGATGCGGACAAGGATTAAAGAATCTCTACAGTTGATAGTTGAAGGAGCAATATTATGTTGTTTTCAAAAGAAAAGAAAAAAACACTTGGAAGGTAAAGCCAGACAACCTTTCCCTTGCCAATTAGTACAGGCTTACAAAATTTAGCTGAAAGAAAAACTTATTTTCTATTTCCTTTTTCTTGCACATTCTGCCCTTGTTACTACAAAAGATCAAATCTACATTAAAAAAATTAATCAAATATTTTAAGCACATTTGATATTTCCAGGTACATCTATCGTTACACATTAAGTTATGCTTGTGTTGCAAATGAAATCCTAAGCTCTTTTGAGGCAAGTAGAATGCTTTACCTACAGACCGCACCACAACTACAGAATGACTGCATGAGAACAGATAGGAAAGCACCAGTAAAAGTGCTTGAGTTTGTGGGTTAGATGCCTCTTATCTATGAAAAGTAGGAGGTATTTTTTTCAGTCTATTAAATTACGATGTTTTATCAAGATTAGTTTTTGAGTCAAATTCATTGAACCCATACTTCATGAGTAGCGATTTGCAAGAACTCATCTCTCATGAGCTTAAATGGTCCATTTATCACCCATTGCATCTAGGTTATTCATAAATGTGAAATACTGGAACTTCTTGGGAGGTCACCTCTCCTAGTATTACTCCAACTCGAATGTGCTTACCAATGGAATTTCCCCCAAGATCAAGCTCACTTAGCTTTCTAGCCCATTTACAAAACCTTTGGCAAATGTTGTGCCTTGTAAATCAATTCATTATGGAGCACTTTTAGCTCATCTGTTTACTAGAAGGTATTTTTTGTAGTGTGTCAAATTATGACGTTTTATCATTATTCAAATAGATAGTTTTTGAGTCAAACTCGATGATTATGTTTCATGAGTAGTGGTTCACATGAATCCATCTCTCATGAGCATGAATAGTCTACTTAGCTCTCATTGCATCTAAGTGATCTCATAAAGGTGAAGTATTGGAACTTTCTTGGAGGTCATCCATTCTATTAATACTCCAACTCAAGCATGGTTGACCATGGAATTTTCTAGGTCATCCATTCTAGTAATACTCCAACTCAAGCACACTTGACCATGGAGTTTCCCCTAAGACCATGTCCACTTAGCTTGCTACCACATTTGCTAAACCTTTAAAAGTATTGTGCCTCGTGAAACATTCATATAGAGCTCTTTTAGCTCGTCCAATGACAAGTATGAGGTATTTATCACAAATGTATCAAATTATGATAAATTGTATTGGTATTCAATTGCATAATTTTTGAGTCAAACTCATTGACACATATTTCATGAGCAGTGATTTGTATGCAGTATGAAACCATCTCTCATGAGTGTGAATGAATTAGGAATTTAGTGTTAAATTTAGTGATCGGATCAGAATAATAATAACTTAAACAGATGAACAAGTAGATGAACACAGACACAAAGAACTACCCTGGGAAAATCTCCTACTTGGAGGAAAAACCCAGCAACAATTAGATCATCTATTATTGCCTTTCAAATTACAAGTACAGACCTCTCGAATCTGTGATTTTCTGAAGATCCCTGATCAATGAAGCAAATCTAACAATATCAATATCGTCAATGTAAGTAGTAGATCACCAATGCAAGGGTTAGATCAGATGTAGAATCAGATCTCAGACTTTAACAATCAGATTGTATTGTATTTATGAGCCCAGGTCAGATCTGATCATAAGTATATATGAAGTTGAATGCAGTAAATCTGGTTCCTCTGTCTGTAACTGAAATCCTTATACAGTGAGTGTTTGCCTCGAGTTCACTGTCATGCTAGAACAGTTCACAAGTATTTGTAGTCCAGATCGCAAGGATTGTAGTCCAGATCACAGGTATTGTAGTGTAGATCGCAAGTACTGTAGACCAGATTGCAGGTATTGTAGTGCAGATCGCAAGTATTGAATCACTTGTATATTGATGCATATATATTCGCTGTCCAAGTGTTCTGATTCCAAATTGCTGGTGCACAGATCGAAATCAGACCAAGTTGCTATGTGTTGTTATATTTTGCTAATACAATGTCTGTCTTTTATATGGAGGACTTTCAATTTAGATTACATAGGTCGGCAGTGCCAAAACAAAATTACAATGTAATTCAAATTTGGGCCCACCCTATTGTAATCATAAGAGCAATTACATTTAATGATAAAATCAATTTTAATCTCCAATTAAAATTAATTAAGCTATAAAAACAATATGATCTATTTAATTTTAATTCCCAATTAAAATTAAATATGCTAGAGCCCAATCTAGCAATTAAATAATATTATTTTTATTTTTATTTTCCCATTAAAATTAATTAATTAATTTAATCACCTATTAAATTAATTGTGCTAGAATCCGATCTAGCTATAACTTTAACACTCCCTCTTAGCTAGGGAGGATTCTCAAGAGCATCATGGACTTCTTCCATGATTTCTATCATGTCTACTCGCAGAGGATGGATCCAAAGAGTATTGTCATGGACTCCTATGATATCCATCATGCATATCCGCAAAGGATGGATCCACCCTGCATTGCCCGCAGAGGGTGGAAGAGGACTAAAGCCTCAAGTCTTCTTTCAAGGAGGAATACGACACCACCTTGCATTGCCCACAGAGGGTGGAGGAGGTCTAATGCCTCAAATCTTCTCTCAAAGAAGAATACAACACCTTGCATTGCTCGCAGAGGGTGGAAGATAAAATTAATTGTATCAAGAAAGTTGAGACTCCCTCTCAGCCAAGGCTGTGGAATCATCATGGTTACACCCGTGAGTGGAAATGAACATATCATCATGGCTACTTCCATGGATGATACAAGAATAAATATCACATCACATGATGTCCACATGAGATATCTACCATTATAGCTTTCCTACTGAAATACATGGAACTCTATCACATGAATCACAATCCACTGACTGATTGATTATTAGAGAGACATGGTTCACTCCCTCTGAATTAATAAGACCGAGATCCTTGCAAATCCTCTAGCTGCTCCTTAATTTCTCTTTGTAAAATAGTGAAGCCCACTCACAGTCAAGTTGTGTCATGTACATCTCTTGAGTAAATACCTGTGCATCATTAGCTGCTTATTATTGCCTTGACTTTGGTGGAGTAAGAGCATTTGCAGCAGAGGACCGTGTTGTGAGGTCTCACACCCTCGCCCCAATACTTGGGGACCCCCATATTCGATTTTTTTATTTTTTTTTAGTTGCCAAAGTGAAGGATGGAGCAAATTGAACTTATCTTCTCTTTATGATTCCGAATCTGGCCTCTTTTTATTTAAATTTGCATGAAACTTTGAAATTGGGCAATGAAATATGGGAGTCTAGGCTCGTGAATTCAAAATTTGGCCCCTGAATCCGAAAATCTGGGCATGTTAATTAAAGTTTGAGCAATAAATATCAAGCCTTAATGTAAAATCTGGGCGCTTTGAGATTGAAAGTATAATTTTTGCTTTGAAATTCGAAATCTTAGGCATTAAGATTCAAAATTTGGGATTGAAATCATTAAAATCTGGGCATGGTTTTCAATTTCGGACCTTAATGATAAATCTGGGCATTAAATCATTAAAATTTGAGATAAATAAATAAATATTGGGCATTAACAATGAAAATTTGGCCTTTTGAAAATTAAATCTGCATTGAAACATTTAAATTTGGGCGCATGGAATATAAAAATTTGCTTTGAGTTTATGGAATAGGGCGCCCAAGCATGAAATTGGGCTTCTCTATTGTGGCGCAAGGCATAGAAGAAAGTAAAAATGGGGCTCCTTATGGCTGGCGCCACCTTTCCTCCATACTAATTTCGAATTCCAATGCAAAATTAGTTACTTAATGCCATGTTGTCCCTCCTCATTTGCAATTAATTGTTTGTTTTTTTTGTTTTTCTTCCTAGGGTCGGCCCTCTAAGTCTAGGGCTCTTGGCGCATATATGAGGGAGGCTGCCTCCACTCCTCTCCTCACACTTCACCTTTCATCAAGCAATCAAAGGCAGCGATAGCAGTAAAGGAGCAGAGCAGGGCAGCGAGTTAGTAAAGGAGCAAATCCAAGTTTGTGGAGACAGCCAGAGCACTGCATAAGCAGTGAAATAAACATAAGGACAGCGATTTTCCTTGGCAAGGGAGCAGCGAAATTGGCATCAAAGGGGCAGCGATCTGTATGAAGGCCAGCAGTTTCAAATTGCTAGAGGAAGGGCATCCAAAATTTATCAAGGGCCAGCGATTTTTCTTAAGATCCGAAATTCTCAGATCTGCGAGCATTGTTATTTGGAGCAAGATCCAAAAAAAAATTTAGAATTTAGGAGGCAGATTTGTATGAAGGCCAGAATTTTGTGGAGCTTCCAATTTATGAGGGTGCAGCGATTTATTTAGTAAGAGCAGAATTTTGAAGAGGCCACAAGGAGGGGCTACGATTTTGAAGGAGAAAGTCTTCCATTTTATCAAGAAGACCACAATTCAGTTTGACAAGGAGAAGCTACAGATTTGATCCCAGCCCTGCCATTTTGAGGAAGAAAATTTGCAAAATTGGTGAGTGATTTTAACTTAATTTGTCTCTTCAATTGTTATCTTGTTTTTGGTGTTGTTTGTTTGGGTGTTGGAGATAAGTTTCAAGATTGAGAGAAGGCTGGCTCATTAAGCAAATTTCTCAATTGCCTTGATTGGATTCTTTCCCTTCTTGCTTGCATCATCCATTCCATCACCTCATCATCTCATTAGGGCTTGAAGTTGGGAGATATAAGTGTAGTTTCCGTTTAGGATTTGGAGAAAAGGAGATATAAGTGTAGTCCCACCCCAAGGAAAGAAGAGGAGATATAACTGTAGTCTATTCATAGGTAACGAAGAGGCAGAAATAAGTGGTAGTCCATCTCACTAGGCGAAGGGGCAGAGATAAGTGTAGTGTGATAGGAATTGGCGAGGCAGAAATATGTTTGATCACCCCTAGGCGAAGAGGCAGAGATAAGTGTAGTCCCGCCTCACTGTAGAAAGAAGGGGCAGACATAAGTGTTTAGGATGGCGGATGCTAGTGCAAGCAAGAACCGAATTAATACCAAAATAGGAGACAAGGAAGATATGATGCCCAAGACCACCTTCTTCTCGAAATTGAAGTGAGTCCGAGACATTAACATCGGTACCATTGACATGATACAATTGAAAGATAGGTTGAAAGAAGGCCAATCCTCTATGGCAAAGAGAATTTACAAGTCAAGAATTGTGCATGCTGCCGCCTTCCCTCCTACTCTACCATGTCCGGAGTTGATCATGGAGTGTGCATCTCAGCTAGATATTGTGACCAAGTCCATCATCTTTGCTGAAGACGAGCAAGTGTTGGCTAACATCAACAAGCAAGTGATTGAGGAAGTGTTCAATATACCACAGCAGGGGGGAATGATAGTAATGTTAATGGATCAAGCAGCCAGGTTCTTTCAGGACAATCAGGATGTCTGCTTTGCTCTACTAAAAAAGAATTGGTTACACGAAGGCAAGAGGGGAGTCACCAAGACGTCAAAGCTCACCAAGTCAGATTTCAAATCAGAATATGGCGATCTCATTGTGCTTCTCAACCGAGTCATGGGCTCCGCTCAAGGTATGCAATTTGAAACTTGGATGTACTGTTTTATTGAAGGTATTGAAAAAGGAAAAAAGAAGTTTGATTGGGCTAGAATTATAAGTGAAAATCTAGAGTTGCAACTTAGGACAGTACAAAATCAGAAACAATTCTACATGGGGTCCTATCTTTTTTATTTGATTGCGAGACTGTATGAACATCCTGGACTTAAGGCTAGAGAGATAATTGGCAATGGGCCCAGACAATGCTTGGTGCATGAGTGTTATCCACAGCTTCACTTGCACAACACCAAGGATTACAAGATATTTTATGATGCCTTTGCCATGAAGACAGTAAGAATACTGCAAGGTACACCCACAAGGAGGCTCTCCCCAGAGGCAGAGGCAAAGGTCAAGAAGTTTGGGAGTTGGTTCATCCAATTTCCGCAATTCACTTATATCAGAGTCGCTGGATGCACGACTTGTCCCAAGAGGCTTCCAAGGTACCCACCTGATAGGATAGTTTTGATGGAGTTGGCTAGACAACTTGAACAATATGACAAAATGATGAAGCTCAGAGGTGAGACGGGAATTACCTTCTCACTCGGTATAGGCAATGATAGTTGTCCTAATCCTGTTGCCTTTGCAGCTGCAGAGAAAGAATTAGAACAGTATCATCTAGCATGGTATATGGCAAGGCAAGGATTTGATCCTAATGGTCTAATTAAGGCATCCCATGGGGCTCCATTCAAGCACATTCCTACTTTGGAGGATTTTTGGGCCAATGCACAGGATGACTTTCATGTGAGAAAGTTAGCTTTCTCAAGGTTATCAGTGGACATGATGAGGGCCATCAAGTGGAGAAATTTTAATATTCCGAATCAGCTGGAAGAAGATGAAGATGTGCTAAGGGAAGATTACAATACAGTAGAAGGAACAAAGTTGAATCCAATTGAGTGGGATGATAATCGGGAGCCATCTTTGGATGCAGTAACAAGAACGGTTGAGCTACACATTGAGTTGTGGTATAATAGGAAGTTTAAGCAATTGCAAAGTCGGAAGGTACACCTTACCTATGAGAAGATGAAACCAAAGGAGATTCCAGCGGAGTCAGTCAGACCCCAAGGTTGGGGTAATAGCCAGCAGCAGCAAGCAGTTAAGAATAAGAAGAGGAGTTTGGAGGTTGAGAAGAATAAGAAACATCAAGAGCCTCCAACGAAGAAACAGAGTACAGTGCAATCAAGGGAGAGCATAATTGAGGCTAGAAGCCAAGAGGTTGATACAAGTGAGCAAAGGGCAGCGGTAGAGGTGAGCTCTGGTTCAGAATCAAGTGGTTATGGTAACAGTACGAAGTACTCCCCCCTTTCGGAGAAACAAGTTGAGAATGATATGGCAGTTAGTAATGAAGGAGATAGGCCAATTAATATCGAGACTCTATCAAATGAAGAAGGAAGCCAAGTGCCCGAGGCTGTTGGTGATGCTTTGTTAGCCGAGCCTAATCCAGAAATGGGGAGGTGCATTGCACCAGCGTGGTTGAAACAGATGCTTATGCCAAGGAAACAGGTTGTGGCCATCCGGACAGTTGAGGATATTCAAGGGTTAGTGGAAAAAGATGATATTGGACAGAAACAAATGGCAGGAACAGTGGCTAAGGTAATCCGGGATGGTGATGATGGTCACCGAAGGGTTTAGATTGCAGTACCAAAGGTTAATAAGCCAGTGGGCGAAATTGTGGCCCAGGACTATGAGGTAGTAGAACATGACATGGGAAAAGTCACAGATGACATGGAGTGTGTAGAGCTTTAGGAAGGCATAGCTTCGGTAAGGGAAAGATTGAGAAAGGCAAACGAAAAGAATGTGGAGTTGGAGATGGAAGTCAAGTATTGGAGAGAGAGCCAGCCTATCGAACAGTTGCATTAGGCAGCCCTTCCACAGGATAGTGGGAGCAATACGGAAGAGATATCAACTCAAGAGCAAGGAACTAGGAATTGGAACAGTCGTACAATTCAAGAAGGGCGTAGGTTCTTGCCTGCCTTTATCTCGATATTCAGGTCATTTATGTCTCTTAGGGGCAAATTCAGAGCATTTGAGGGGAAGTGGAAGGATTTCCTTCCAATTCGTGACTTAGCCATTCCCAGGCTACATGCAGCCTTAGAGTTATCAAAGGAATCTTTGGTGAAGGCCAAATTGATCAATGGAGGGGGGAAGAGTACTGTTGAGTCTTGGTATATTGGCTTGACTATCAGATCGAGGATACTTGAAGAGATACAGAATGAGGTTGCACAACACAATCCAAGCATCGACACTTTCATTTCAAGCATGTTGAGCGATGCGGGGATTCCACTTGATTTTGAGGGGATCAAAAAGGAAGATTTTAATGAGACAGAGTTTGGATCGAGATTGGATGAGTTGGGGAAGGTGGTCGACAGGGAGAAATAGTTGGACATCCTTGCCTCTCTCAAGGCCCTTATCGAGTTTGCAAGGGATGATGAGAAGGAGAGTGAGAAGACACTACAAACAGCAAAGAACATGATGAACACAGTTGAGCACAGGATGAGGCATACACCTTGCCCTCCCATGGAGAAAATCAACAACATGTTAGCTAAGTTCATTACTTATGCTAAAAAGATGAAAGAAAAGGGTAGAATTGTATTAGAAGATCATTTGATGTAAGCCCAAGTGGCAAATTTTCCTTTCTTCTTGTGTAGGATAGGTGTCTGATCCTGATTGGTTACCATTTTGGTGCCTTCTCATTGGTTGCCACTTTTCCTTTTTTCTCATTGGTCCAGTGATGAGGTGGCATCTTCTCATTGGCCGATGGGGTGGCAACCCTAATTAGGGTTTCTGGGATTTAATCTTGATCGTTGATTTTGCCTCTTAATCTCTACCGTTGGTTGTAATTTTGAGCCTCTATATAAGGCCAAGTACTCTCATTTGTAAAGGGTTGAAGAAAATTGTTGCTAATATAATACCAAAATTGCTTCTCTTGTCATTGTTGTGTCTTGCATGGTGATTAAGAACACTTGGTGTTATTGCATGGTTTCTACTTCCAATTGTTAAAGTTAGATTTCATTGAGTTGTTAAAGTAGATTTCATTTCAAGAAGTGTTAAAGTAAGGATAGAAATAGATGGCTAGTTGTATGGTGATATTGGTAGATGTTTGATAGGGATCTATATACTAGGCCACTAGCATCTTAGCGGCTTGTTAAGGAGCCTTGTGTGGTAATCTAGTCTCATTCCCCTTGAATCATTGCATCTATGGAGGTAACGCCGCTGGCAAGCTTTCATTAGGTTGATCCCCGTCCATTTGCCAATCTTTCCATTCTATAGGAGTAGTAGTAAAGCAAGGAGTTTAGTAGTTGAAGTTTGAAGAGCAAAGTTGGAAGTGATATAAATTGGAAAATCATTGAGTATACATTGCAAAGCTAAATTTCATCATAGTGAGAATTTGACATCCTCAAGTGAACAACGTAAGCCCGCCGAAGTGATTACTAGCAAATCACATTAATATAACTGAGTTAGTATCCACAAGTGTAAGGAATCTTGGAGTATTCTCTTGATTCTTCATGAGTATATACTTTTCAAGAGAGGGTTGAGTGTTTGGTATGCTTTATCAAGTATTCAATTGTTATATGTTATGTAGTGGTACAAAACTGACATCAACATTATTTGGCGCTAGAAGGAGGGCTTGATTATTGATAGTGTTTCTTTGAGAACTTGTTGGTATTCAACTATGATGAAAGATGGTGCTTCCGCATAGAAACATTGTACCAGTCTTGCAGCCTAACCTTGGATTTGAAGACGATCAAGAAGATATCATCTCAAGATTGAACTCACTTGCTTGGAGAGTTAAAAGAAGTGCACCTGAATATATGCGAGTAAACTTTGTGTTAGAAGAAGAAGAATAAAAGGCTCAGAGAATTGAGAGATAAATTCAGAAGAGATTGGAACGCCAAAGAGAGCTAGAAAGGAAACTTGAAAGAGAAAGGAAAGCACGAAGGCTATCCCTGTCTAGTGGTGAGAGCGAATTGAAGAGATGAACTAAAATGGTACTGCCTTCTTATGCTCATTTCCCAGTTGGACAACTAGGACTAGGTGTTAGTTGGACGCAAGGAGACATTATTTCTGATTTGGGAGAGTTCATTTGGAATAACAAAGAAGACAATACTCATTACCAATTTGCTAGAATTATCTTAGACCAAGAGGAACAAGTTGGCATTGCATTCGAAAGAGAGCAACAAAGGATTGAAATTGAGATTCGACGAAGGTGGGAAAGAGAACAAGTAGAAAGGATCCAAAGAGAGAGAGAAGCCCATAGACTAGCCCAGCTTACCCTTGAGGAAGAGCCAATTTGGGAAGGTCAAACGAACTGAACTGTAATCAAGCTGGATAAAAGAATCGGATCCTTCTCTCCCGAAAGGTTTGAGAAACTACAATCGGATAGGAAGCAAAGGTTACTAAGGTCTACACCACACCAAGAGGAAGATCTAGTTGAGTTGCAATTTCACAAGAAAGGAAGGAATCATTGGGTAGCTAGTACTGCAAGTTTGGCAAACTCCTCGAGTAGCCCAGTTCAAGTTCCAAAGGTTTCCAGCATACAAACCCCAGTAGGTCAGCTAGCTCAGACCCAAGCCAGTCAAGTTGCAATGGCGCAACAACAACCACCACCACAACAACAACCTCCATGGATTCAAAACAATGCCTCACCTATGTTGTTTCAACAATACCATGACCTACCAAAGAATCCATCAGGATTTTGCTCTAAGTTCTTCGCCAATGACCCCAATCGTACAGCTGAGGAGCATATCAAAGTATTTGAGGATGCGCTGTGCAATAGAAGGATCCAACATGAAGATGTAGGATGTAGGCTTTTCCCTTACTCTTTGGTGGAAGAGCCTTACTATTGGTTTGTCAATTTGCCAGTGTCATCTATAACAGGATGGACTCATCTCAGAGATGCTTTTATAGGAAAATTTGGCATGCCCACCACACCATTGGAGTTACATAGGCTATTTGTGGACATCAGAAGACAAGATAAAGAGTCAATAAGTTCCTTCAACAATCGTTTCCACAAGGCTTATACAAGATTGCAAGCCCCTTGTACAATTCAAGAGGCGGGTGCTTTGGAAGCATACTACAATGCCTTAGACAGTCAGACGGCTATGTTTACAAGGATGGCGAACCCTTCCCCTACAACGCTAAATGAGGCTTATGATAAAGCAATTGAGATAGGGAAGTAGTTAGGCCAACAAGGATTGGAACCCCAAGGTGTTAGATATCCGAACAATCCAGTCCCACAACTTCCATACCAAGCACCTAATAATCAGCTTGTGGTACATCCAGGACCTCCATTGTCTCAAGCACCACCTTCAATGCCAGTTTATCTGCAAGGTGCAAGTTCATCAACTAGAACACAAGAGGAGAAGGATGAAATAAAGGAATTGATTGAGCAAGTCAAGAAGTTGTCTACGGAGGTCACTTATTTGAGAAATCAAAACAATCAACTCCAAGCCGCTCAAAGGAACAATCAAGGAGGTTACCAAGGAAATAATTATCAAGGTGGAAATTATCAAGGAGGGTATCAAAGGAATAACTAGGGGTGGATACCAAAGGAACTATCAAGACCGAGATTATCAAAGAAATAATCAAGGTGGAGATTATCAAAGAAACAACCAAGGTGGTGGTTATCCAAGGAATAATCAAAATAACAATCACCAAGGTGGTAACCAATCACAAGATCAAGGGTACAACAATCAGTCTAATCAAAAGAGGACATGGAACACTGGCCCAAATAATGGAAATGTGGTGTCGCCACTTGACAATCAAACTCCAACAGATAGTAGGCCAGTGGAGAGGATATTTTTAGCTGAGTCTGCCTTGTCTCAATATTGCAGATTCCATGAGACTGATCAACATTCGGAGTTAGGATGTGCTGAGTTCAAGAGAACATCTAATCTTTTTCAGAAAGTGGTCGTTGAGTCAATGAATCAGGAAGATATTAAGGTCACAGGGCATGAAATTGTCCCATCCCCGAGTTATCCAGAGTGCTTGACTTTTGAAGAGGTTTCATTCCCACCAGAATTTGAGGCATATGAGGAGCATCAAGGGAGATTCCCTCTCGAGTCGGCCAATGGACCACTTAGCGAAGTAATAGATCAAAATGGGTATAGCAATGGGTCGGATTTTTCTTTCCCACCATTGAGTGATTCTGTTCTAGTTCAAGGAACAGGAGGGAACCAAACATTTCAACAGCCGGCTAGCAATGCAAAGTTTTATCAGAGAAACAATAACAGTAGGAGAAATGATGGACCTTTCACATCCTCCATACCTCCGAATAATTACAATACGCCTCCACATCCCAATGCGAGTAATGTACCAAATCCTCCAAGGGATGCACCTGGATACAGACAAGGTAACCACAACCATGGCAATGGACAACAGAGTTCTCAGCAGAGCACACAACAGAGTAATCGAGGTGTTCAAGGGTCACAAAGTGCAGTGATAACACAAGAAGCAAAGGAAGGATGGTAAGCAATTTAGTGAATGATGATGAGTTGAAGAGACTAGGACAGAGTGTGACAGAGGAGATGAAAAAGATTAAAATTAGTCTCCCTTTGTTCGAATTGTTGAAGGTAACTGAAATTAAGGATACATTCCTTAATAGTTTGAAGGACAACAAGTCACAAGGGTCTCACACTCAAGGTGCAACAACACCTACCCAAGCAACTCATGCAACAGGGAGGCCTCCTCCCAATCCAGTACATGTGATTCAAGACATTCCCTGTGGGAACACAACAAATTTGTCTCAAGGGATTTCATATGGTGAGGTGGAAAACTCTACACAGGAGGTTGCATATGGAGACATTAGTAATTTCAGCAGACAACCAGAGCCTCGGCCTGTTTATGTGGCTCAAGGATCAACGACAGTGGCACAACAGACTCAAGGGAGTCAGGATCCAGTGAAGAATAAGGAAACAGTGAAAGTAGAAGAGGCTGTACAACCAACAAATTTTGGGACAAAGCCTAAGCAAGTACACAAGACACCAATAGTATTATATCAGGGGAAAGATGAACCAGCCCCATTCTTGCTCTCAGTAAGAATATTTGGAAAGCTTCTTCATAATTGTTTGATAGATTCAGGAGCTTCGAGTAATGTCATGCCTTTGGCTATTTGTAGAAGGTTGGGAATCACACCTTTGGGATCAAACAAGAAGGTTACTCAATTGGACAAGACTGAGGTCCCAGTGGTAGGTGAATTACATAACATACATATGCAGTTGGCATCTGATCCAAGGATGGAACACATGGTGGATATTTCAATGGTGGATGTGGCCGATTCCTATGGTTTGATCCTAGGTAGAGATTGGTCTAGAAGGTTGAATGGATACATGGCAACTGACTTTTCTCACATGTGGCTCCCATGGAGAGGACTTGCCAACCAAATCAAAATTGATAGCACCCCAAGGTTGAGATTGACAGTTACTGAAAATGGGGAACCGAATGAAGTATTGTTTGCAGAGTCGAGCATGGGCGTCTATAGGCCTAAGAAAGCAGAAGTGTTGACACTGAATGTCATAAGTGAAGCAAAAGAATCCACGGAAATGCTAATTGAGTCGGATCCCGACACTTCATCCGACGAAGGTGAAGGCATGTTTGAAAATTTCAAGAACTTTGTGATAAGGACTGTACAACAAGGTGTAGAATTGGGTAACAAAACATCAGTAAGAGACTTGTTATTACCCAATTGGTGTAGAATCCACAATGTCTTCCATTCAGAATTATCTTGCTCTTTGTGCAAGGTTGCATTAGAACAAGTGGAGAAGAGAATCCCAGGGGCGCTGAAACAAGATGATCGACATGGCAAACAAGAGGTTGAAATCACACAAGTTAATGAAGCAGAAAGTAGTATGATGGGTGAAACAAGGAATCAAGTAGCACCACCCAATATCAAAGTGAAGAAGAATGATGAATTGGACAAGTCCAAGGATTCCCAAAAGGGTCATTTGGAAAGTGAGGGAGTATGGACACTACGGTTCGATGGTTCTAAAACTAAGCAAGGAGCTGGAGCCGGATTTGAGTTAGTCAGCCCAACAGGGGCAACATATTTGGCAGCACATAGATTAGAATTTCCATGCACCAACAACCTGGTGGAGTATGAGGCTTTGATTCTAGGCTTGTTGTGTGCTATAAAGAAAGGTGCTAAGATACTCCATGTACTTGGGGATTCATATTTGGTAACTGAGCAAGTGAAGCAGAAGTTTGCTTGCCATGACAAGAGACTGAAAAGATATAGAAATAGAGTATGGGATTTGATAGAGGACTTCGATGCCTTCAATATCGAGTTTAGCTATAGAGCAAGTAATCATGTGGCTAATGCCCTCGCGCAGGCTGCAAGCTCACTAGCACCAATCAATTTGGAAGGCTTGAAGAAATTTAAAGTTGAGTTGGCATCGGTCCCATCAGTGCCAGATAATGTCAAGAACTTCCAAGTGTTTGAAGATGATAGACATATCCTTAAGTTCTTGACCAATTCAGATGTTTTCACAACACAAATCATTGATGGAGAAATAGATGAAGAAGTGGAGATCAATCCAGAAGAAATTATGAACTTAAAGACAAACACCATTCCAAAGGGAATGATTGAGTTAGAGAGAATATTTGACATGGACCAATTCAACAAGGTGCCATATCAACCCACAGGGGGTGATGAGTGTGAAAAGGTAAATTTGGGAACAAAGGATAATCCCAAAATAGTTCACATTGGGAAAGTTTGTACACCTAAGGAGAGAGCTAATATACTTGGTTTGATGAGGGAGTTCCTAGATGTGATTGCTTGGGGATATGAAGATTTGAAAACATATGATCCTTCCATCATCACACACACAATCCCATTGAAGGAAGGAAGTAAGCCATTCAGACAGCGGCAAAGGCCAGTCAATCCTTTGCTAGAGCCATTGATTTTCGAAGAGGTGAAGAAGCTGTTGAATGCACAAATCATCTTCCCAGTGAGACATTCAATGTGGGTCGCCAATCTTGTCCCAGTCAAAAAGAAAAATGGAGAAATAAGGCTATGTGTTGATTTCAGGAATTTGAACAGAGCATCAAAAAAGGATAACTATCCATTGCCATCCCTAGATGAGGTTTTGCAAGTGGTGAATGGAGCACAAATGATGACATTTATGGATGGGTATTCGGGATATAACCAGGTTATTGTAGAAGAAGAAGATAGACTGAAAACGGCTTTCACCATGAAGTGGGGAACGTTTGCATATAGGAGGATGCCTTTTGGCCTGATCAACGCAGGTGCAACATTTCAAAGGGCCACGGATTATGCCTTCAAGGACTTAAAAGACAAGTGTATCATCATTTACATGGATGGTATCACAGTATTTTCGAAAAATAGAGAGGATCACATTTTGGACTCAAGGAAAGTTTTCATGAGATGTAGGATGTTCAGAGTTTCTTTGAATCCGAAGAAGTGTATGTTTGGAGTGACTGAAGGGAAACTTTTGGGACATGTAATTTCAGAAAAGGGAATCATGATAGATCTAGAAAGAGTGGAGGCAATTTCCAAGCTTGGCCTACCAGCTAGCAAGAAAGAGCTCAAGTCGTTCTTTGGGAAGATCAACTTTGTGAGAAAGTTTATATCCGCATTTGCAGAAATAGTGAAGCCGATGAACGACATGTTGAAGAAGGATGCAAAGATGGACTGGACTCCAGCAGCGAAGAAGGCATTCGAAGAGATAAAACAAGCTATTGTCAATGCACTAGTTTTAGTGAGTCCAGATTATGAGAGGCCATTCAACATATATTCTTTCGCCTCTGATCATGCATCTGCTGCCATCTTAACACAGAAGAATGAAGAAGGTGAAGAGCATCTGATAGCATCATGAGTGCACCTTTCCAAGAAGCGGAATTGAATTATCCAAATGTGGAAAAACAAGCTTATGCCTTGGTGAAGGCGATGAAGAAGTTCAAGCATTACATTTTAAGAAGTAAAGTCCATGCAATTGTGCCTGACATAGCAGTAAAGACTCTTTTAATGCAAAGTGAACTTGGAGAGAGAAGAGGAAAGTGGGTCGCCACTATCCAGGAATATGATATAGAGATTCAACCAATGAAGTTGGTCAGAGGTCAACAATTGGCGCAGACCATACATCAGACGGCCCTGGGCTTGTACAAGTATATGAGTTAGAGGATGTGCGTCCCGATGAATGGTACTAGGACATAATCAATTATTTGCTAAATCATCGGTGCCCTTCACGTTTGAATCCAGTACAGAAGCGGGCATTGAAATTCAGGAGCAAAAGGTATATGTTGCAAGGAGCAGTGTTATATAAACAGAACCATGAGGGAATATATCTGAGGTGTGTTGGAAAGGATGAAGCAAGAAATATTTTGGAACATTTTCATGATAAATGGGGAACAGGATATGGATCAGATTTGGCCACAGCACATTGGATACTAAGAGCAGGATACTATTGGCCAACCTTGTTCAAGGATACCCACGACCATGTGAAGACTTGTCATGTTTGCCAGACTTCGGCAAAGAGGGAGAGGAACCCAGCAATGCCTTTACAGCCGGTCACTGAGGTGAGACCTTTTGCAATGTGGGGACTTGACTTCATTGGTCCTATTAATCCACCTTCCTCAGTGCAACACAGGTATATTCTAACCGCGACTGACTACTATACTCGGTGGTCAGAAGCTCAAGCTTTCAAGAATTGCACTGCTGAGGTTGTCATTAAGTTCTTAGAGGAAAGAATCACTACAAGGTTTGGATGTCCTTCTTCTTTTGTATGTGATAATGGTTCTACTTTCATTTCACTGAAATTTCATAATTGGGCATTTGATCATGGGATTATTTTAAAGTTTTCATCAGGATACTATCCCCAGGGAAATGGCCTAGCGGAGTCTACAAACAAGAACCTTTTGACTGTGATAAAAAAACTTTTTAGACAGGAACCCAAGGGATTGGCACACTCAATTGAGATACGCTTTGTGGGCTAATAGAACAAGAGTTAAAGAGTCCATAGGAATTAATCCTTACCATCTAGTTTATGGACAAGACCATGTGTTCCCTATTCAATTGAAAATCCCAACTTTGAAGTTCATACAAGAGTACTATGATGAAAATGAAGACAGAGTCCAAGTCAAGTTGGCTCAATTGATGCAGTTAGATGAGAGAAGAGATGAAGCCCTAGAAAAATTTGCCAAACATCAAGGGGTAGTGAAACGTTGGTTTGACAGAAGAACATAAAACAAGGCCTTCAAGATTTCTGATTTGGTCTTATATTGGGATAAAGCCCATGAAAAGAAAGGACAACATGACAAATTTGACAAACTATGGAAAGGTCCTTTTCAGATTGCGAAAATTGTCGGGGATAATGCATTTCGGCTTAAGACACTCATTGGTAGGGATGTCCCGTTGCCTGTCAACGGGCAATTCCTCAAGCATTATTTCCAAGCCTAGGACTCCGTCCGGAGCCCTTTTTGTACATATTAGTTTAGTTTGCTTTCAGTTAGTAGTTTAGTTTGCTTTCTGTTCGTAGAGTAGAGTTTGTCTTGGACCACTTGGCCCAAGGGTTAGAGTAGTTTTCCTTTCAATTGGTTAGAGAAGGTTTTCTTTCAGTTGTTTAGTTTAGGTGTTGTGAGGGAGCTCAGTAATTATTTTGCACCAAGTCATTTGACTTGAGATCTTTTAGCTTCCCTCAGTTGGAGGGCAGTTTTGGCTTTGGAGCTTTGCAGTGCAAAGGGGGTCCAGGTTATCACTCGTGGGCGAGGTGTGTAGATCTTACGCTTTTGGTGACAAAACAGGAGTCCGTCTTGTTCATTTCTTGAATATATTTGACTAGGTTCGGGGATTTTAGGGTGTGCTTGGTCGTTGATCTATGGTAGGACTTGTACTAAATTTGGGTCAAACTCGATAGTAGTTCTTGAGCTACCTTTGACATGGTTACAACATTATACTCACACTTAATTGCTCCGAGTTCTTGGTGTTTCGAAGTGAAGTTAGACTTAGTGAAAATCTTACACCTGCTTCAGCGTCACTGTGGTCTTCCAAACCTTCCGCCGGCGTCATTGCCTGCAAGCCAAATAAAAGATTGAAAAGAAAAAAGAAAGAAAGATTATGAGGAAAAAGAGAAAAATGAAAAAATGAAAAAATGAAAAATGAAAGGCAATATCAAAGAGAAAATAAAGGTGAAAATTGGCTTTTGAGGGCGTGCAATCATCTCTACCGGTGCTACCAAGTGGTCACTAAAGGTAGAACCATGATTGTGGTGCCACAGCGATAACTCCGTCGGGGCTATGGACGCCTGACTGGCAGCGGGGCTCTATCCAGGATGCTTTTGAAGTAAGGATATTATAATACCTAAGTATAGTGGATCTGAGAGATTATCAAGTTCTTGTCGAGCAAAGAATAAATCATCTGCACACACGTGAGTAACTTATGGTCAAGGTGCTTAGGTTCAACTTGAGAGTTCTTTCCCGGGTTGAGTGCTTGCCCTTGAGTAGATTGTCAGATAGGTCATCTTGAAATTTTTGTTCTAAGTTATTTTGTTCTTGAAATGTTCAGGAATATTTCACCAGTGGAGTCGCCAGATGTTGTGAGGTCTCACACCCTCGCCCCAATACTTGGGGACCCCCATATTCGATTTTTATTTTTTTTAGTTGCCAAAGTGAAGTATGGAGCAAATTGAACTTATCTTCTCTTTATGATTCCGAATCTGGCCTCTTTTTATTTAAATTTGCATGAAACTTTGAAATTGGGCAATGAAATATGGGAGTCTAGGCTCGTGAATTCAAAATTTGGCCCCTGAATCCGGAAATCTGGGCATGTTAATTAAAGTTTGAGCAATAAATATCGAGCCTTAATGTAAAATCTGGGTGCTTTGAGATTGAAATTTGCATTGAAAGTATAATTTTTGCTTTGAAATTCGAAATCTTAGGCATTAAGATTCAAAATTTGGGATTGAAATCATTAAAATCTGGGCATGGTTTTCAATTTCAGACCTTAATGATAAATCTGGGCATTAAATCATTAAAATTTGAGATAAATAAATAAATGTTGGGCATTTACAATGAAAATTTGGCGTTTTGAAAATTAAATCTGCATTGAAACATTTAAATTTGGGCGCATGGAATATAAAAATTTGCTTTGAGTTTATGGAATAGGGCGCCCAAGCATGAAATCGAGCTTCTCTATTGTGGCGCAAGGCATAGAAGAAAGTAAAAATGGGGCTCCTTATGGCTGGCGCCACCTTTCCTCCATACTAATTTCGAATTCCAATGCAAAATTAGTTACTTAATGCCATGTTGTCCCTCCTCATTTGCAATTAATTGTTTGTTTTTTTTGTTTTTCTTCCTAGGGTCGGCCCTCTAAGTCTAGGGCTCTTGGCGCATATATGAGGGAGGCTGCCTCCACTCCTCTCCTCACTTCACCTTTCATCAAGCAATCAAAGGCAGCGATAGCAGTAAAGGAGCAGAGCAGGGCAGCGAGTTAGTAAAGGAGCAAATCCAAGTTTGTGGAGACAGCCAGAGCATTGCATAAGCAGTGAAATAAACATAAGGACAGCGATTTTCCTTGGCAAGGGAGCAGCGAAATTGGCATCAAAGGGGCAGCGATCTGTATGAAGGCCAACAGTTTCGAATTGCTAGAGAAAGGGCATCCAAAATTTATCAAGGGCCAGCGATTTTTCTTAAGATCCGAAATTCTCAGATCTGTGAGCATTGTTGTTTGGAGCAAGATCCAAAAAAAAATTTAGAATTTAGGAGGCAGATTTGTATGAAGGCCAGAATTTTGTGGAGCTTCCAATTTATGAGGGTGCAGCGATTTATTTAGTAAGAGCAGAATTTTGAAGAGGCCACAAGGAGGGGCTACGATTTTGAAGGAGAAAGCCTGCCATTTTATCAAGAAGACCACAATTCAGTTTGACAAGGAGAAGCTACAGATTTGATCCCAGCCCTGCCATTTTGAGGAAGAAAATTTGCAAAATTGGTGAGTGATTTTAACTTAATTTGTCTCTTCAATTGTTATCTTGTTTTTGGTGTTGTTTGTTTGGGTGTTGGAGATAAGTTTCAGGATTGAGAGAAGGCTGACTCATTAAACAGATTTCTCGATTGTCTTGATTAGATTCTTTCCCTTCTTGCTTGCATCATCCATTCCATCACCTCATCATCTCATTAGGACTTGAAGTTGGGAGATATAAGTGTAGTTTCCGTTTAGAATTTGGAAAAAAGGAGATATAAGTGTAGTCCCACCCCTAAGAAAGAAGAGGAGATTTAAGTGTAGTCCATTCATAGGTAACGAAGAGGCAGAAATAAATGGTAGTCCATCTCACTAGGCGAAGGGGCAGAGATAACTAGTGTGATAGGAATTGGCGAGGCAGAAATATGTTTGATCACCCTTAGGCGAAGAGGCAGAGATAAGTGTAGTCCCACCTCACTATAGAAAGAAAGGGCAGAAATAAGTGTTTAGGATGGTGGATGCTAGTGCAAGCAAGAACCGAATTAATACCAAAATAGGAGACAAGGAAGATATGATGCCCAAGACCACCTTCTTCTCGAAATTGAAGTGAGTCCGAGACACTAACATCGGTACCATTGACATGATACAATTGAGAGATAGGTTGAAAGAAGGCCAATCCTCTATGGCAAAGAGAATTTACAAGTCAGGAATTGTGCATGTTGTCGCCTTCCCTCCTACTCTGCCTTGTCCAGAGTTGATCATGGAGTGTGCATCTCCGCTGGATATTGTGACCAAGTCCATCATCTTTGCTGAAGACGAGCAAGTGTTGGCTAACATCAGCAGGCAAGTGATAGAGGAAGTGTTCAATATACCCCAGCAGGGCGGAATGATAGTAATGTTAATGGATCAAGCAGCCAAGTTCTTTCAGGACAATCAGGATGCCTGCTTTGATCTACTAAAACAAAATTGGTTACACGAAGGCAAGAGGGGAGTCACCAAGACGTCAAAGCTCACCAAGTTAGATTTCAAATCAAAATATGGCGATCTCATTGTGCTTCTCAACCGAGTCATGGGCTCCGCTCAAGGTATGCAATTTGAAACTTGGATGTACTGTTTTATTGAAGGTATTGAAAAAGGAAAAAGGAAGTTTGATTGGGCTAGAATTATAAGTGAAAATCTAGAGTTGCAACTTAGGACAGTACAAAATCAGAAACAATTCTACATGGGGTCCTATCATTTTTATTTGATTGCGAGACTGTATGAACATCCTGGACTTAAGGCTAGAGGGATAATTGGCAATGGGCCCAGACAATGCTTGGTGCATGAGTGCTATCCACAATTTCACTTGCACAACACCAAGGATTACAAGATATTTTATGATGCCTTTGCCATGAAGACAGTAAGGATACTGCAAGGTACACCCGCAAGGAGGCTCTCGCAGGAGGCAGAGGCAAAGGTCAAGAAGTTTGGGAGTTGGTTCATCCAGTTTCCGCAATTCACTTATATCAGAGTGGCTGGATGCATGACTTGTCCCAAGAGGCTTCCAAGGTACCCACCCGATAGGATGGTTTTGATGGAGTTGGCTAGACAACTTGAACAATATGACAAAATGATGAAGCTCAGAGGTGAGACGGGGGTTACCTTCTCACTCGGGATAGGCAATGATAGTTGTCCTAATCCTGTTTTCTTTGCAGCTACAGAGAAAGAATTAGAACAGTATCATCTAGCATGGTATAAGGCAAGGCAAAGATTTGATCCTAATGGTCTAATCAAGGCATCCCATGGGGCTCCATTCAAGCACATTCCTACTTTGGAGGATTTTTGGGCCAATGCACAGGATGACTTTCATGTGAGGAAGTTAGCTTTCTCAAGGTTATCAGTGGACATGATGAGGGCCATCAGGTGGAGAAATTTTAATATTCTGAATCAGCTGGAAGAAGATGAAGATGTGCTAAGGGAAGATTACAATACAGTAGAAGGAACAGAGTTGAATCCAATTGAGTGGGATGATAATCGGGAGCCATCCTTTGATGCAGTAACAAGAACGGTTGAGCTACACATTGAGTGGTGGTATAATAGGAAGTTTAAGCAATTGCAAAGTCTGAAGGTACACCTTACCTATGAGAAGATGAAACCAGACGAGATTCCAACGGAGTCAGTCGGACCCCAAGGTGGGGGTAATAGCCAGCAGCAACAAGCAGTTAAGAATAAGAAGAGTTTGGAGGTTGAGAAGAATAAGAAACATCAAGAGCCTCCAATGAAGAAACAGAGTACAGTGCAATCAAGGGAGAGCGTAATTGAGGCTAGAAGCCAAGAGGTTGATACAAGAGAGCAAAGGGCAGCGGTAGAGGTGAGCTCTGGTTCAGAATCAAGTGGTTATAGTAACAGTACGGAGTACTCCCCCCTTTCGGAGAACTAAGTTGAGAATGATATGGCAGTTAGTAATGAAGGAGATAGGCCAATTAATATCGAGACTCTATCAGATGAAGAAGGAAGCCAAGTGCCCGAGGCTGTTGGTGATGCTTTGTTAGCCGAGCCTAATCCAGAAATGGGGAGGTGCATTGCACCAGCGTGGTTGAAACAGATGCTTATGCCAAGGAAACAGGTTGTGGCCATCCGGACAGTTGAGGATATTCAAGGGTTAGTGGAAAAAGATGATATTGGACAGAAACAAATGGCGGGAACAGTGGCTAAGGTAATCCGGGATGGTGATGATGGTCACCGAAGGGTTCAGATTGCAGTACCAAAGGTTAATAAGCCAGTGGGCGAAATTGTGGCCCTGGACTATGAGGTAGTAGAACATGACATGGGAAAAGTCACAGATGGCATGGAGTGTGTGGAGCTTCAGGAAGGCATAGCTTCGGTAAGGGAAAGGTTGAGAAAGGCAAACGAAAGGAATGTGGAGTTGGAGATGGAAGTCAAGTATTGGAGAGATAGCCAGCCTATCCAACAGTTGCATCAGGCAGCCTTTCCATAGGATAGTAGGAGCAGTACGGAAGAGATATCAGCTTAAGAGCAAGGAACTAGGAATTGGAACAGTCGTACAATTCAAGAAGGGCAAAGGTTCTTGCCTGCCTTTATCTCGACATTCAGGTCATTTGTGTCTCTTAGGGGCAAATTCAGAGCATTTGAGGGGAAGTGGAAGGATTTCCTTCCAATTCGTGACTTAGCCATTCCCAGGCTACATGCAGCCTTAGAGTTATCAGAGGAATCTTTGGTGAAGGCCAAATTGATCAGTGAAGGAGGGAAGAGTACTGTTGAGTCTTGGTATATTGGCTTGACTATCGGATCGAGGATACTTGAAGAGGTACAGAATGAGGTTGCTCAACACAGTCCAAGCATCGACACTTTCATTTCAAGCATGTTGAGCGATGCGGGGATTGCACTTGATTTTGAGGGGATCAAAGAGGAAGATTTTAATGAGACAGAATCTGGATCGAGATTGGATGAGTTGGGGAAGGTGGTCGACAGGGAGAAACAGTTGGACATCCTTGCCTCTCTCAAGGCCCTTATCGAGTTTGCAAGGGATGATGAGAAGGAGAGTGAGAAGACACTACAAGCAGCAAAGAACATGATGAACACAGTTGAGCGCAGGATGAGGTATACACCTTGCCCTCCCATGGAGGAAGTCAACAACATGTTAGCTAAGTTCATTACTTATGCTAAAAAGATGAAAGAAAAGGGTAGAATTGTATTAGAAGATCATTTGATGTAAGCCCAAGTGGCAAATTTTCCTTTCTTCTTGGGTAGGATAGGTGTTTGATTCTGATTGGTTACCATTTTGGTGCCTTCTCATTGGTTGCCACTTTTCCTTTTTTCTCATTGGTCCAGTGATGAGGTGGCGTCTTCTCATTGGCCGATGGGGTGGCAACCCTAATTAGGGTTTCTGGGATTTAATCTTGATCGTTGATTTTGCCTCTTAATCTCTACCGTTGGTTGTAATTTTGAGCCTCTATATAAGGCCAAGTATTCTCATTTGTAAAGGGTTGAAGAAAATTGTTGCTAATATAATACCAAAATTGCTTCTCTTGTCATTGTTGTGTCTTGCATGGTGATTAAGAACACTTAACGTTATTGCATGGTGTCTACTTCCAATTGTTAAAGTTAGATTTCATTGAGTTGTTAAAGTAGATTTCATTTCAAGAAGTGTTAAAGTAAGGATAGAAATAGATGGCTAGTTGTATGGTGATATTGGTAGATGTTTGATAGGGATCTATATACTAGGCCACTAGCATCTTAGCGGCTTGTTAAGGAGCCTTGTGTGGTAATCTAGTCGCATTCCCCTTGAATCATTGCATCTATGAAGGTAACGCCGCTGGCAAGCTTTCATTAGGTTGATCCCCATCCATTTGCCAATCTTTCCATTCTATAGGAGTAGTAGTAAAGCAAGAAGTAGTTTAATAGTTGAAGTTTGAAGAGCAAAGTTGGAAGTGATATAAATTGGAAAATCATTGAGTATACATTGCAAAGCTAAATTTCATCATAGTGAGAATTTGACATCCTCAAGTGAACAACGTAAGCCCGCCGAAGTGATTACTAGCAAATCACATTAATATAACTGAGTTAGTATCCACACGTGTAAGGAACCTTGGAGTATTCTCTTGATTCTTCATGAGTATATACTTTTCAAGAGAGGGTTGAGTGTTTGGTATGCTTTATCAAGTATTCAATTGCTATATGTTATGTAGTGGTACAAAACTGACATCAACAAACCGTTTCCTACTGCCCCAAGAAATCATGACAGATCCCAGGCTGAAACATTCTTCTGAAATGATCTCAACTTAGTCTTAAGACAGCAGCCTGAGTCTCCATTTGTTAGCCCGAGACTTCCTCATAGGATGCATTAGATTCTCTCTCCCTCTGGATACAATCTCTCATTCTTATGCTTCTCAATCCATCCTGGAAACATTTTGGAGAGATTAGTAATAGTTCATAGAATCCAAACCTTTTAGAAGAGAAATACTAATGCATGATTTATTTCTCTAATGAAAACTTCATGAACATTATATAATGCCTATCTCCTTATAGTTGTACAATTTAGCACTTCAACAAGGATCAATAATGTTGAGGCTGCCTTCATCTGATTCTCATGACCTCATGAGAGATGCAACATTACTGAAGTTTCAATCCTTTTAAGGATAGACATATAGTCCAGCATCGGTCATGACTATGCACAACTCCAGTCTTGTGTTAAGTTTAGTGATCAGATCTAAAGCATTAAACAATTAACAGAAAAGTAAAGCAATAAGACAATTACACAGTAATTTTACCCTGGGAAACCTCTATGAGGAAAAACCCAGCATTCATATCAGATTATTTAATTTCTCTCAAAATCACAAGTACAATGACTCACAATGATATCGTTGTAGATTTGCTGAGGATCCCTGATCCACGAAGCAAATCTCCAAATCGCTGGCCACAGATCCCACAAGTAGTATCTCAACTGTACATGACAGCCAAGTAATGTCTTTGTATACAGTAGAAGGATAATAACCTTAATAATGTCCCAGCATATATACATGATCTGGAAGCAAGAATATATTGACACACGGTCTGAATATACAGACGCACGATCTGAGTATGTAGTCACAAGATCTGACTCAGCAATATGTAAATGCACGCATAATCTGAGTTAAATGATAAAGTTGAATGTCTCGAATGGATACACTGCTGTCGCAGCATATAGGATGGATAGTATGAAGTCTTTTGTCTTGACGCCCAATATAGATCAAGATATATATTCGCTGCTCTGAAGTATCAAATGTTATCGAAAGTTCAGCCTGTCCTGAGAAGTAATCAGATCTGAATGATTACTTGATTAGTTACTAATGAATTTCCAAGAACAGATCACATGTCACATGCAAAGTATTCTCAAGTGCAGATCGCAAGTGTATGACAGAGCTGCTTCAAGAGCAAATCGCACTTCTTTGGAGCAGATCACAAGTAGATGACAATATCAGAGCAACTCTAGGAGCAGATCGCCTTCTCCAGGAGCAGGTCGCACTCTTCCAAAGCTGATCGTAAGTAGACAACAATATTAGAGCAGGTCTATGATCAGGTCGCACTCTTCAGGACAGATCACATGTCTTTTTCATTTTTCGTGAGTTAGTTGACTTTTATTGCGATGGGAGATAGCATACATATATGCGTTGACAATAGAACATAAGCAAGCCGACCTTCTACAAGGTACATGAATTTTGGCGCCACACATGCTGAGGCAAGAGGCTAGGGCCGACCGATGCTAAAACGTCTACCCTTAGACGTTTTTTAGTAATAAACTATTTAGAACCAAATTAAAGATTTGTTCTAAATGTTTAGAATTATTTTAGCTAGATCCGACTAGCTATAACATTAACATCTTGAATCCCAATTATAACATTCATGTCAAGTTAAAAGCATCATATAACCAATATGAATGTTATATAGGGATCAGTAAGAAAAGACTACAACCTAGCATAGAGACTCAGATTAGAATGCTTGCATTCATCTTATTATCACAAGAATACATAGAAACTTAGATAAAGGCAATGACGTATCAATGCTCATATGATTGAGATCCAATTTATAAAAGAACTAGCCTGTAACACACAACCTGAAACTTGTATATCCAAAACACCATACAAGTTATAACAACATCTAAGTTTCATAAAGAATGTGCAAAAGAGCACATAAGTAAGGATCAAGTCATGCATTGACATGCTCATCTTTTGCCTTACCAAGATTTTCACATAAAATTGAATCACAGATTTGTGAGTACATACACTAAACCATCAGCATAAATAATGTCTACAACCAGCTCACAAAAGAAGTGTAATATCCAAGCTGATATCATCGGAAGACTTAGCAATATAGAGAATAGGGATCAAGCATACAAATGCATGGAGAACATAGGATGCACATCATCAGATTTGTTAGTACCAAGAGAATTCTAAGTCATCAAATGTGGGATATAGTGCATATCATCATCTCCATAATAATCATAGTCAAAAGGTAATTCACACACCATGATAACAAAATGCAATTAGCAAAACACTCAACTAGCTACAAGCAATTTATATTGGGATAAATTTATTCACAAGCTATCTCAACAAGAAAAAAGTCAATACTTTATATAGCACTAGATGACAAGAAGAGCCCATATGCATACCAGCCAAGAATAACACCAATAAGAATGAGTAGAACACGAGGTCGCAAGATTCAGATTGATGTCACTAGCATGATGATTACCAACTACAGAATCATTCAACAGTGTCTGATGATCTGAATCGGTCAACCTTGATGATCTGAATCGGTCAACCTTGGAGCTTATAAAGTATGATCTTGCAGGAGTAGGTTCTCTCCTGAAGATGAATCTGCAAATATCAGAACTCAAAAATTCCTATTTACATTAAGGTCTATAATTGATAATCGCATTACAAAACCCAATCAGAAGAGGTTTGTACTTGAGCATAGAACTAAAACTTGTAGAGAAGACTAGCAGCCCTTCACATCAAGAGTAAGGGGATCCTTAATAATCTTCTAATTCTAAAGCAACAAGGAGCCACGAGTAAAGTTAATACATAATTTCTTCATAAGGCAGGCTAAACAGTTCAATGGTTGATTTCTCCATTACTAACAACCTTCACATCAATGGTCAGAAGAAATTCCAAAGCTATGTTCTAATACAAGAAGATACTCATATAATTTTTGTGTATCAATAAAACAAGGTCGTAATGGCAACCAGTTCACTCAAGTCAGTAGTAACTTCAAGACATAATAAATCAAAACTTGATCATCATGTATAACCGTAATGGAACCCAAAAAAAAGTTTGTAACACACTTCATGGTTGTCAAGAAGCATTTTCAGATGCCTGAACAAGTTCACTGGCACCCAAGAATTATCAGAAAAAAAGATCTTGAAAAACAAACTGATCAGTCACATAATCATATCAAGTTGAAATATAAGCCAACACATTCTCGCATGCAGTAAATTGTCTATCAAGTGTCACCGGGCTAATGCCCTCATCATTTTATAAAAGCCTAGAAGTCATATCTTGATCTAATATAATTCCAAGCCTTTAATATTTACAGAACAGAAAATACTCAACTCTGAATGGAGTCTGTGAAATCAGATATGGATCAAGGCTTCAAATCCTAGAATGCTTAAAAAAAAACAAATCAAAACACAGGCTCATAGAGTCAGAACATAATGCATACTCTTTATTTCGAAAACCAGAGATTGGTAAGATGTTCCAATATCCAGGGATAACATTCTGACACTCCCAGGCGGTCATCCAGATTCGATAACGCTCTAAAATCTGATCACTCAAGGTTAGTACTAACCTAGCTCTGATACCATGTTAAATTTAGTGATCAGATCAGAACAATAATAACTTAAACAGATAAACAGATAGATGAACACAAAGAATTAACCTGGGAAAACCTCCCACTTGGAGGAAAAACCCAGCAACAATTAGATCATCTATTATTGGCTTTCAAATTACAAGTACAGACCTCTCGAATCTGTGATTTTCTGAAGATCCCTGATCAATGAAGCAAATCTAACAATATCAATATCGTCAATGTAAGTAGTAGATCACCAATGCAAGGGTTAGATCAGATGCAGAATCAGATCTCAGACTTCAACAATCAGATTGTATTGTATTTATGAGCTCAGGTCAGATCTGATCATAAGTATATATGAACTTGAATACAGTAAATCTGATTCCTCTGTCTGTAACTGAAATCCTTATACACTGAGTGTTTGCCTCTTGAGTTCACTGTCATGCTAGAACAGTTCACAAGTATTTGTAGTCCAGATCGCAAGGATTGTAGTCCAGATCACATGTATTGTAGTGTAGATCGCAAGTACTGTAGACCAGATTGCAGGTATTGTAGTGCAGATCACAAGTATTGAATCACTTGTATATTGATGCATATATATTCGCTGTCCAAGTGCTCTGATCCCAAATTGCTGGTGCACAGATCGAAATCAGACCAAGTTATTATGTGTTGTTATATTTTGGTAATACAGTGCCTCTCTTTTATACGGAGGACTTTCAATTTAGTCTTTAGATTACATAGGTCGGCCAACTTTAGCGCCAAAACATAATTACAATGTAATTCAAATTTGGGTCCAGTCCATTGTAATTATAAGAGCAATTACATTTAATTATAAAATTAATTTTAATCTCCAATTAAAATTAATTAAGCTATAAAATATAGCTATAAAAACAATATGATCTATTTAATTTTAATTCCCAATTAATTAATTTAATCACCTATTAAATTAATTGTGCTAGAATCCGATCTAGCTATAACTTTAACATTTAGGACTTCTTGGGAGGTTACCCAGCCTACTACAACTTTGACTCAAGTGTATTTAACCATTGAGTTTCTCCAAAGCTCAAGTCCACTTAGCTTCTATCCGTTTGCAAAAACCTTCAACATGTGTTGTGCTTTAAGAAGTTAGAACCATTCATTATAGAGCCACTTCAGCTCATTCAATGATAGGTAGGAGATACTTTTCAGTAAATCAAATTATGATGTTTTATTGAGATTGAATTACGTAGCTTTTGAGTCAAACACATTGACCCATATTTAATGAGTAATGGTTCACACAAACCCATTCCTCATGAGAATGAATGGTACACTTTGCACTTATTGCATTCAAACTTTCCACAAGGTCACCCATCCTAGTACTACTTCTCGAGCATTCTTAAACATGATGTTTTCCCCAAGATCAAGCCCATTTAACTTGCTACCCCATTTGCAAAATCTCCAGCAAGTGTTGTGCCTTATGGAACTTTCATTATAGAACCCCTTTAGCTCATCCAATGATAGATACAAGATATTTTTCACAAGAGTTTTTGTTGAGATTCATTTTTTGGTTTTTGAATCAAATTCATTTACCATATTTGATGTCATTATCTATAGATAGAGTTATCATAAATGCACTGGAATAAATTGTGTATTTCAAAGAACTGTGGGTTAGAATCCAAATCTTGAGAAACCGACAAATTTGAAATGTTTCAAGTCCATTTCCTTTTGTACATATACCTGGTAGAGCACTCGTCAGTTGTGTAGACCAACTACAAACATGTGAAAGTGACTGACAGAGTTAATGACATGCAGTATTACCCTTAGATGGTCTTAATGAAAAGAGCCATATAAAGGTAACTAAATAGTAAATACTCACCCCTTGCTTACTTTTCCAAGAATCATAAATGCTCAATACTATATTTAGAAACTTGGACTACCCTGAAGCTAAATACATAAAACATTTGTTAAATTCTTGACATAGGTTGTACATGGCTTCAAAAGACAAACAAGACCTTGAAGAACTTAGCTTTCAAGTGGATGAGATGCGCAAGACTTTAAATGAACAGATTAGTGTTTGTATTTTAGATGATATCCATAGTACTATGGGAAGCAGCGCCTCACAGGCTCCTTTCTTGAATGATGCAGGTAAATTGCTTACATTTACTGTTTAGATATTTGCTGACAGTAACTGATGATATTAAGTAAGTTCTGATTTATTTTTGTCAACTTTGAAAGCAGTTGGGATAGAGCAACAGGTAACCAAAGTCATTGAACTACTTGAGTGGGAAAATGACAAGCCAGTTGTAGCAGTCATTATACATGGAATAGGAGGAGCTGGAAAGACGACTCTAGCTGATGCAGTTTATGTATCTCTGAAAGAGAAACTCCATGGTTGGAAACATTCCAAAGCTACTCTCATCCAAAACCTAGATTTAGATCCCAAAATAGAGGAGTTGCAATCCCAGATTGTGCAGGATTTAACTGGTGTGAAGCAAAAGGTAAGAGACTGTAAAAGTGGGCAGCAATGCTTAAAAGACATAATGGAAAAAGAAACCGTCTTCTTATACATTGACAATGTCTTGAGGAGAGACCATCTGGAGAAGCTTCTACCTAAGGAGATAACAGGTCCCAAAAAAATACGGATGGTTCTAACTGCTAGAAAAACAAATATATTGGGAGTGGTTGAGGACTGCAGGATTAAGCCCTGTAAAATTTATCCTATGGAGCCTCTTTCTCTTGATGCAGCCCTGCAAGTGTTATGCCAAAAGATAGACAGAGAACAGGACATCAATTCAATATTGAATGAAAGGCCTCAGGCCAAGGAGATAGCAAAGAAATGCAGTTGCTGTCCTCTGTTTTTGGAAGTAGTAGGAGCATATCTCCATAAAAGAAAGAACAAAGATGAAGCTTATGAAAGAGTACTCAATTGGCTCCAATGTGGAGAGGCTTTTAGTGGTTACAAGGAAGAGGATTTCGATGAATCGAGGATTCTCTTTGCATATGAGGAGCTTCAACCAAGTGCTCAAGAGGCCTTTCTTGACATATGCTCATTTTTCTATAGTTGGGAGTGGGAAGAAGTTGCATGCATTGTAGGAGAGGAAGAACTTGAAAGCCTAGAAGAGGGAGCTCTGCTCAAGAGAATCGAGCATGAAGAAGGCTTTGATGTCAAAAGAAAAATAAACAGGATAAGTATTCATGATCTCCTTCTAGCAGCTGGTCGTAATAAATCAAAAGACAACCGTTTCAATAATTTAAGTGATCTCTCTGCAGTCCTGAACAATGAACAGGTATGAACACCTATTACTATTCATATTGAATTTATGCCAACTGTTGCAGGATGCTTCATATTAAGTTATGTTGTTGTGGTCTCCTAATGTCGACAGGATCTGCGCCATATAAAGGGAGTGTGGTTGCAATGGAATAAGAAGCCTTTTCATCTATTGGCAGAAAAGTTAGATACAATGTGTGGATCTTTACGAGTATTTGCAATGGGAGATTCGATAATTGTGAAAGGAAACTGCAGTCAACAATTTAACAAGCTGAGGTTTCTTCAGGTGGGAAAAGTACCCAATCTTCCATTTGATATATCAAGGTTAAAGTGTTTGACATTCATGGAATATAACTCCAAGGGCAACACAATGTTGAATCTGTCCAAGGTTTGTACTCCCTTTTCATCTAAGTTTTGTCTTTAATGACTTTTATTATAAACACATGATATGCAACACTTTTCCTGCTAAAATTTGAATAATAGATTGTTCTGCTACAATTTGTGATTTAGTGAGAAGGCTTCAGTGGATGTGAGCTAATGTTGTTCCTTCGTTTCAGATCCAATCAAAACTCAGAGTGCTTAAGATTTCAGAACAAGGCAAAGGCTGTCAAAATCTTGAAATCAATCCATACACAGTAGCAGCATTTAAAGACCTACGAATATGTGTCTGGCATTTTTGTAAATTGGCAACACTGCCAAAAGCATTTCAGCAGCTTAGCAAATTACAGCAGTTAGATTTGTCAAGATGCCAATTCACAGAAATCCCCGAGAGTTTTGGTCAATTATTTGCTTTGGAAAAGCTAAACCTATCCTTTTCTCAAGATCTGAAAGAATTACCAGATTCATTGGAGAAGCTCCAATCTTTGCAGGAATTGATTTTGAGTTATTGCAGGAACCTGAAGAAGTTGCCAGAAGGGTTTGGCAAATTGAAGGCTCTCCGTAAGCTTGATTTAACATACTGTGAGAGTTTGCAGGAGCTTCCAGGCAGTTTTGACAAGCTTTACTCATTAAGGTCCCTGTGTTTAGAACAATGCAGCAGTTTATTTGGGCTCCATGAAAGAATTGGGAATTCAACATCCTTAACTTCTTTACGATTACGTAAATGTGCAAAGCTGAGAAGTCTTCCCAACAGCATTGGAGAGTTGACATCATTGTCAGGGTCCATATCATTTAGTGGGTGTTCAAGTTTGACAGAACTACCAGGAGAAATTTGCAAACTAACAATGATTAAAAGGATTTCACTGGGGAGGTGCTCTAGTTTAAAAATGCTTCCCTGTCAGCTTACAGAACTCAGTTCCCTTCAAGAACTAGACTTGTATGGATGTGAAAACTTGCAAGAAATGTGTAATAACTTCCACTGCTTGGTAGCATTAAGAAAATTGAACATGAACAATTGCTGGAGTTTACCAAAGTTACCTCAAGGTTTTGGTAAACTCGGGTGTCTGGAGGAGTTAAATTTATCAGTATGTGACAAGTTAGAGGAATTGTGCACTGACTTCCATTGCCTAAGAGCATTAAGAAAATTAGACTTGTCTAAATGCAATAGTTTGTTGATACTTCCAGAACAATTTGGTGGTCTTGCTTGCTTGGAAGAGTTAGATCTGTCAGGATGCTCTCAATTGGAATATCTCTCTGTAGATTTCCATTCCTTACCATCTTTAATAAGATTGGGACTCACAAATTGTGAGAGGTTAGTAGGGAAATGGATGGATAGTGTTGTGGCAATTGAGAGCCTGTGGCGTGTAGACATTAGTGGAAGTGAAAGGCTGATCCAATGGTGGATGGAAATGCAAAGGGAAAAGGATGTCTGGCATCTGGTAGTGGTAACAGGAAAATTGCAGGTATAGCTGTGATTTATTTCAAAGTTAATACTCATTCAGAGATTTAAAGCTGCATATATTGCATTTTCTGCAATATATACAAAGAAAAATATATGATTTCTTTATAAAGATTCGGATGTTTTAAGGAAACGCCATGTTTGTGTATTGCAGGAAAGTTATCCTTCTTTATTGTTGAAAGCAACAATATCAAAGTTCTTTAGGGAAGAAAGAATTCTTGTCGACACTCATCAACAACCATTTTGTTCATCCTCTCTTCAGCCAGAGACCGCCCTTATCTTGATCATTAGTTTGCGTTCCACTGAGCCCGTGGTATGGGAATTACTGGAAAAAAATCTCCAGAGGCTGGAATCCAATTGTAAACTCTTCAAACTCATATATGTCGGCAAAGCATTCTGTTCATTACCAACTAATTTGATATGCAGGACGCTGGCTTACACACCTGGAAACTCCCAGGCTTCCTTACTCCTGGATAGATTATTTGCTTTGTTTCCTACTCATAGCCAACATATCTTCTGTACAACTGATGGTTTACAAGAAAATGGCATTAAATGTTTCACAGCATGGGAAGACATGTCCTATATACTTAATGAGGTTAGCTTCCTAATCAGAACCCCGGGAGAGAGCAATATTGAATTATTGAGAGCATTGTTGGTGACAACAGAAACAGATTTTCTTCTGCTTAAGAACAAACAACGGGTATTAAACTTTTATAAGCTACTATCTAGTATTTTCATTTGAAATTGCAATTTGATAAAATAATTTAATGCAAATTTTTGGTACTAAGTTGTTTTTCGTTGATAATTACAGGTGCAGGTCAGTGACTTACAAGGAAAAATGGTATTATTATTGATTACACCCATTAACATATCTGAAATACACATTTCAGCTTTGAAAGATATGTATCTAAAGATGCTAGACAGACATGACTGTCTAGCAGAAGTTGTTTGGATTCCAAGAGTAGATTGGGGGACACCAACTTGGGTTGAATATGAGAGATGTGCTACAAATTTTCCATGGCCAGTGGTTCCAAATCCGTGGCTAACAAACCCAGAATTGTTATATCATTTGGTTAATAAAGTAACCACACTAGTTGTGCTAGATGCAAAGGGAATGATTTCCTACAAAGATGCATTGCCTATGATTGAAAGGTGGGGGTTAGAGGCATATCCATTTAGTCAAAGCCGTGAAGATGAACTTAGAAACCTAGAGTGGGAGGGACTCAAGGTCCAAGCTAGTGTGCAATTTGTCTTTCAAAATCTGGAATCATGTCAATTGAAGGTAAATTCCAATCAATCAAATTGCATGAATAATTACAGAACTCTTTTAATCTCAACAAAATCTTATCTTAGTCTGAAAACAAGAATTTATTTATGTCAATTGTAAATTAATATAATTGTCACTGTGATGATAGGTAAAAGAGGCCTCGTGCCATGGAGAAACAATTTTCTTGTGCACAGGTTCCCTTGAGAAGATGTTAGACTTTGTGCCTAGTTTGAATTTTGCGTTGATGAAATTGAAAATCAAGGTCAATGTCCTCTATGTGGGGAGGAGACCTATATACATGTGGACGGATGCTCAAGAAGCTGCCAATTGTGAAATAAAGAGAGAGGCAATCTCTAATATTCCAAGTCTGTCATTCTTGGATGCACATAAATTGTGGCAGCGTGTTATGCATTTGTATAATGACCTGAGTGGAATGAAAGATGATGAAAAAACATTAAAAGTGAGAAGATTAGTGTCAGGTCTCTTGAACAAATCCAACAGAGATGTGGGGCTGATTGTGATTGGTGAAGATGGAGAGATAGTGACTGGGAGGGGAAAGGAAATGGTAGAGGTGTTGTTGAAGGGTGGTAAGGATGAGGAAGAATTGTTATGTGATATTGAAAGCAAAGGACTGAAACAAGTTTTATATAAGAGATGGAAAGATGACATAGTGTCCAACGCCCTTTATCACTAACTCAAAACTCCTACATGAGTATGATCACTCTATAACTGCAGTGTGTTTAAATTTCTAAAATGTACGGGAATTCTTGGAATGCAATAAGGACAAGGAAAAAGGAAGGAAGTTTAATGACTTGAATTGCAATTATATTTTATGAAATCTACGTCTACTAAGTACATTTGATATTTGAGAAATTATGTAAGTAAAATGAAATAGACTGAAATATTTTCATCTGTAATAAACCACATAAAAAGGGGATTAGTAAAAACTAAAAAATTGATTTGGTAAGTAGTAAGAAGTGAAAAATGTATGTAGTCTGCCCTTCACAATCATGTTCAAACATTTTAAAAGGCTAAAACAACTATTGGAAATGGACTAGTAATGAATTTCATTGGTATAAATGGGATGGAAATAATCTGGAGTGGGTCATAGGCACCTAGATACCTGTGGAGGCCACATATATAGGGATAGGAAGGTACATGTAACACATACCTTATACGGGAAGCCCCTGAATAAGTAAAACTCTTTAGTGCGTCCTACATGCAGAGTAGCCATGTCCAAATAGAAGTGAATTCGACTGCATTGAAATGCAGGAATTTTAGACTGTCTCATATAAGCACTGCCATGGTGTCTTCTTCTAGGGTTCCATTCAAAATGTTCAAGTGAAAATTCAAATAAGAGAAATGATTCATGCATAAGAAAAATCCAATCCCTGTATATTACTAAATGCTCCTGAATCCCATTTCTGGAAAATGTTGATGAAAACATTGGACCGAGAGCATTAAAAACGCATCCTTCCACTACAAATTACTATGTTGTATCCACAACTTGATGTTAAATTGGTGCACACGGTTTTCCTTAAGGGGAGTTCGAAGCTGTTTGGTCTCATCCATGTGCGAGTCACACACGACTCATCAGGGTGCCTTGTATTTTGGGGTATTTATGACAGATTTCGCGATCTATTAGATTAGATTCGCACAGCATGTTTGATTAGAAGAAATAGCCAAATTTCCATTAAGAAAAACATATATTAGCTGCATAGAATTTTTCTTACAATTTGATTTTTCTTTTAGCAAAATATTAAACAGCCATGACTTGTATACGGGATAACTCACAATTTTTTCTGCCTCAAGGGTATTCCCTTCATCCTTTTCAAAGCCCCCTTTTCAGAAAGAAAAAAATCTGCCTTTCAGATATTCTTAAGGTGTAAATTCTCTGCCTCATTTCTATTCAAAAAGAGGAAATACAAAACAGAACATCGATTTTAACAATGCAATATTTATTGAACAGTTTCCTGGATGAATTCACGATCCTATAAAGCCAAGTACATAGTATAGTGATCACCTATCACTTAACTATTTGTGCCCGATAAAAAATAGCAGAACACATGGACTGAAAGGAGGATTTCGCTATGTGCAAGCTTCGCCGTTACGTGGAGGTTGCGCCATTGACAGTTCGTTGTCGCGGAGGAACAGGGCCTGAAATTTAACAGAAGAAGAGAAATGGTAGACCTCTGATCAACTTGTTCTGCTTACACCATTGGGGCTCAACACGATTGTGCTGAGTACACCCAAGAGTCACTGCAAAGCTGTTTAAGTATTTTGGAAGGCACTTGGTGTTCCACACAGTCATTTTAAACATTATGTCTGCTCTAAAGGAAGGAAATTTGAGAAATCTCGTGGTAGGAGAAACAGCCGTGGTTAGAAGGTTTAATGCTGTTCGTTTTCTTGGAGTTCAAAGAATACGATAATAGAGCAAATTTTTGGAGGTTATTTTTTTAAGATCACTTTTGTCTTTTTTAATATTCCTAGAAATGATTTAGGGAAATGCATGGACTCAATGGAGAGTTTTGGTGGTTTGACATAAGGAACTTTGAGTAGGATCACATTAATTTTTTTATGGGTTTAGTTTGGTTTATAATAAAAAACAGTGTGAAAGTGATTTATAGGAAGAAATCTGAATTGCAAAGTTCATTATTGTCATATTTTTAAAGTGATTGTTTGAGCAATCTTTCTTTCTTTTTTTTTTTTTTGGTGTAAATCTATTTTTCTCATGCATCTTATAATTTCAATAATTATTGAAGACATATTTAAAAATGTGATTTGTTCGAAAATATTTATTTAGACTATTTACTTCTAAAATAAGATTAAATGTGATTGATAAAATCTAAACCCATTGAATTTCTATCGTATCTAAATTGGTGCATTACTAATTTATGATTTTTCTTACATTATTTAAATAAAAAAAATTATTCAATTTATGTCATCACTTGAGTTTACTATGTTTTCGTGTCAATTGAGTACTTTGTCTTAATTGTGTAGAGTTGGGCTAAGAAAAGAGTGGTTTACAAATGATCCACAATTCTATTTTGGGATGTGTTTATGTTATAAAATGATTTAGCCAAGTGATGTATAATCTATGTGCATTGTTGGTCCATGGTGCTTGATAAGTTGCAATAACTAGATGGCATACTTAGCTATAGAAATATGGGGTTGTTTGATAGGTTGAAACAATAAAGTGAATGCCTCACACTTAGTTTTTTTTTTCTATTGTATGCTCTCAAATCTCTTTTTCTACCACACTCATGAAGAGTAGGGCGACTTCCCATAGGAAGGTTTGTAGGAATTACCAGTTTGTGGATGGAGAGGTAAAGCACCTAGATGTTGCTCCACCTTAATGTGGTAGCTCATATGACACGTGATTGTTATATTCAAAGGCAAATTGTTTACTAAGATAGTGGGCTTTTGATTTGCACATCTATTAGAGTATATTATACTTGTACGTAAGTGAAAGAATACTCATATGATAAAAATGAAAAGGTATGAATATGTTTGCTACCATAGTATCATTTGGCCTAATAAAAATAATTTTGGAGTACACTTTCTTACATACTATCATTTTGAATAATTGTTATCATACTTACATCAACATAAATCAACCACACTTTGTTCCTTTGATGTCATCTTGTGCATGTACACATAGTTGAGAGAAAATATCATTTCTACAAGACCTTGAGGGATAAAAGAACAATGGATTCAGGTAAATCATGAATGTAGTGGTATAGCTTTGTTTATTATGTTTTGCATTTTATAATTTAGATCTCTATTGATTGTTTGTTAGATATAATTGTAGATCTTAGACTTGTGGTTGGGATAATTTTAGGGTTTACAATAGATTCAGTTTTGATATTACACATGCATAAGTGTCATAGAAAGAAAAAATAGAATAATAGAAGATATGAGACTTTTGAGAGTCTCATTATGTTTATTTATCCTTATCTTAGATATCATGTTGCATTTTATAAACATCCTAATGAAATCTAGAGTACCTTAGAGAGTAACTTTGGTAAGCTCTATAAGATGAGGAAATTCAAGTTGGAGAACATGACCTAAGGAGTCTAAATCCTTGAGATTTTGGCAATATCAAAGACTTATTCACTAGGTTTGATTTTCTTGTATTAGAGTTATCTAATTATGGGAACAAGAAGTGCCTTTTTTAGGTAGTGCACACAAAATACCTTTTATTGATGGATTTACAACTTAACACACAAGGGAAAAGGAAATGTTGGTACACATGGGTGCATTGAAGCCTCCAAAGTCTCAAGCACTTTTGCAAAAGATTCTAATCCAAAGGCTTCAAGTGGAAAAGATAAGAAGTAGAATAACCTTCTTAAGTCTAATGAGCATGCTAAGGATTCTTCCTCACAACATACTGAGTCCAAGTCCTCTTCTAAAGAGGAATCATCTAAAAAGAAGAAGTTCAAATGTGCTTATTGTAAAAGGATACCTTGTGAGTTTGGTTTGATCCTTAGCTAAGCCATTTCTTGCTCTTAGTTTAGAAAAGGATTTTCTTCCCTGTTTTTATTATACTTTGCACAATCAGCAGTTTCCTCAAGTGCTTGACTCAGTTTGTGTAGTTCCTAGGGTTTCTATTGTCAGTCCTATTTCCTTATTATTTAATTCAATCATCATCTTCTCCTCTTCTACTTGGTCCAAATATTCTTCCTCCGGCTCTAAAATTTTAGAAATCAACATGTATAAACAAAGTAAATAGAACTATTCACCTTGCTTATGTTGAAGTCCTTGTGGAGGATTCGAATCCTTGAATCCACAAGTAGGGATGCTCCAAATGAATGTAGAAATATATGTAGGATGTCTCAACTCAATGAAATTATATCTTCAACACCAATCTTGAATGGATCTTTGCATAGGAAGAGGCTTGGATGAATGTGGATGGAGAAATCTTCAACAAGAGGGCTCCATAGAGATTGAATCCTTCAATGGCTAACAATGGATCTCCTTGATGAATGCTTGAATGCTTGAAGATGAATGAATGAATTTTTTCTTTCCTTCTCCTTCTTGCTTGCTTGATTGCACTTGAGAGCCAGAACATGAAAGGTGGATAATGGATGTGAAAATGAGAGAGAAAGGCTTCCTTTTATAGTGATCTAGGGCACAAACTTCTAGAGAGGCCGACATTGAAAAATTAAATCCCAATTAATCTTAACCCCTAGAAATTGACCTATATTAAATGCAATTTAAGGGTTTACCATTCTGAAATTTGAAACAGCTGACTCAGAAGCAGGAAAATAAAACTTTCTGAAGCTCGACATCCCGAAACTTTCAGAAACTAAAATTTGGATCTGGGGTCAGGGATGAGGTTGACATTGTCCTAGGTCAGAGTCGAGGTCGACCTTGACCTAGGTCAGAGTCGAGGTCAACCTTGACCTAGGTCAGGGTTTAGGTTGTCCTTGACCCTTCAGGTCATCCTTGACCCAAAAAGTCAAAGTTTCCAATTTCTCAAAGAAAGTCTATCAGATTGAGGCTGAAAATAGGAAGAGAGAAGAAGAACAGGGGGAAACAACCAGATCCATGCAAAGACCTAATCAAGGCTCTTGACATGACCCCAAACCACTTACTCAGAGGGCTAAATGCACTTATCATGGAAGTGCTTCCATTTTAAGACGATACATTAAGCCCCCACTTTAGCAAGAGTGTGGACTCGATGCAAACTCTTGGTAAAGGAGATCATAATGAAAAGATAATCTTATTAGAATCAAGGGGACAAAGAGATCCTCAAGCCCCCAGGGACTCAAGTCTTCGTCAACTCCAAGATCACAATAAGAGAGACATCTATAGAGAGAGAGAGAGGGTGTGATTACGTCGCCCAATGAGAACTTATGTCCCATTGTGAACCACACAAGAAAATGACGCAACTAGAAAGATGGAATTGAACCGCCTAGTGAATGTGGCTACTCACTAGTCAACCCATCAAGGATTCACCCTTAGGAATATTCTATTCCATAAGAGCAAAGCCAAAAACAAAAGAGATCCAGTCTTAAGGACACCTTTGACCTTAAGGGATCAAAAATTTGAAACTAGAGAGATCAAGAGATCCTAAAATATAAATCCATGCTTTAAGGATTAGTCACTAATCCAAAAAGGGAGAAAAAGTATCCTTGAAAAATAATATATGTGTATCAAAAAGTGTGTGTGTGTAATAGGTGAGCAGAGCGTATGCCCCCATGTTAAAGTCATTGCTAACACTTTAACAGGAGCAATGGCTTTAACAAAAACATAAACAACTCCACTAATTATGTTTCCACTACAAGATGCCCCTAGATGAAAACAAATAAAGGGAAATACCACATAAACATACAGAGAACACATAAGGAATCTACCTATCGTGGGGTCAGTAATCACATAAGATAATATATATATATGATATTATTGCAAATGAATTGACATCATTCCCTAAAGAAAGTAGAACTACAATCACAAAGGAGGAAAGATCACATAAGATATACAAAGAAGAATCTTTTCAGACCATGACCTAGAGACCAAAAAGATTTAGTGCTACCAAGTCACGAATCCAAGCAGATTACACAAGGAAACATTTACGAACAATAGCACAGGTACAACATAACATGAAACAACATATGGAAGAATAGAGATACATATAGAGGAATTGTACAATAGGTTCGATTCCTTTATCACCTTGCACCAACAAAGTAACAAGGGTCGTATAAAAGAATCTAACAATATTTAGCAAACACATCATGGGAGAAGCACAGTACAACAGGAAAACATGCAACAAAGGCTACCATAAAGGACAATCTGATCAAGCGTACCGCCTACTCTCCCCATCTTGTTCTATAACATTTAGGGAAGGTGGGTAACTCGCAAGAGGGGCTATATCCAACATAGTAGGAATAATAGCCAGTTCCAAACAAGGATCCTCTTGAGAATCACAATGTTCAATACTAGGTGTAAGTGTTAATTGTGATGAAAGCATATTAGGTAAATCAATGTCAATGTCAATAGTCTCATATTCATCATTAACATCATCAAGAGTATCTTCTTCATCCAAATTAATCAAAATAGGATCCAAGATACGAATAGAATCATCATAATCATGCATCTTAACATCATTATTAGTAACAACATCATGCATAGGCTTATCAGAAGAAAGTAAAGAATTTTGAAGAATAGAATTACAAGCTTTAGCTTGAGCACGATGCTTCTTATGATGTTCATTAGCATATCAATTAAATTTTTCTTTTCTTGAAATATGTTGAGAACTAGGAGGAACAATTATAGGATCCTTCATAGATTCTATTGGAGGATTAATAGGATTATTAGTAATCAGACAATTAACAGTAGGAGCTTGATTAATAGATGTAGAAGCCATGGATAAAGGAGGTATGGAAGGTGTAGGCAAAAGACCACAATTAAGATCCATAAGAGGTAAGCTTAACTCGAGAATCTTACGATGCTTATAGGCCTAATATGAGCGAAAATGATTATCAGGTCGAGAAGGACATGAATTAGGTAATGAAGGCCAAGAGAAATCAAGAGTAGCACAATCCCTGGGCCTAGAAGGTTGATATAAACTATGATTAACTGTCTTCACTTCTTCATCATGAACAAATTTAAGACATTTATGGATAGGTGAAGCAACAACATGCATAGCATTTAACCATGGAAAACCAAGCTTAACTTGAAACGGATCAGAAGTAGGAACAACAACAAAGGTAGTGTTCACAATTTTACCACAAAGTTCAACCGGCAAGTTAATAGAACCAAATGATGGATAAAGAAAACCATTACAAGTTTGAATCCACACATCAGATGTATCATAAGAATCATGTTGCAAATTTTTCATAAAAATATTTTCTTCAGTAATAACATTGCCTAAGGATGTAGGATCAACAAGACAACCAAGAGTAGGTATCCAGGAAATCCTAGCATAAATATAAAGGGGACCATTAGGAGCCTTAATAGTCTCAGAATCATCAAAGGTAATCAAAAGTTCCCGAGGTCTTTTATTCTTAGGTTATTTTTGAGGTTTAGGTTGAATCTTCAATTTAGGCTTAGGTTGTGGTTGAGATGGAACTTGAGGTTGAAGATGAGGTTGAGGCTGAGGTGGAGATATAGATTGAACAACATGCTCCACTTGATTAATGATGTGATTAAGATCATCCATCTTTGAATCATACACAATATCTATAGAAGATGGCTGAGCAATGGTATTAGTATCATGCATGGGTAAAAGATTCATATAGATTTGAATATTTTGATTCGGAGGAAAGACAAGTTTATTCCCATTACCATCAAGTTATCATCAGATAAGGCATTAGAATCAATTAAGTCTTGAACCTTATGTTTTAAAGAATAACATTTCTCAATATCATGACCATTCTGACAATGATATTGATAAAAAGCTTTAGGATCAAAAGATTTAGATGCAATTGTACCAGGTTAAAGAGGTCGAATAGGAGGTAAAGTAATCATATTAGCAATTAACAACCTATTCATAATAGAATGTAAATATTCAGAAAGATGAGTAAACGTATGATTTAATTGAAAAGAAGTGGATGCAGAAGTGGCATTGTGAGATGCAACAACAACTTGATCAGCAACTTCATTCGCTTGTTTGTTTATCTTGACATAGTTGTTGAATTTTTTAAAATTGTTTGGATTAGGAGTAGCATCACTTTTATCAACTGGAATAGGAGCCATTGGAGTGTTGCTCTCAAATTGACTCACTTGTAATTGATAATGATGAAGCGCTGCACAAAGTTGTTGAAAAGAGGTAAATTCAGTAAGCAGAATCTTATCTCTAATATCCTTTTGCAAATTTGAAATAAACATACCTTGAATATCAATATCAGGAATAGGATAGGAAATCTGAGCATGCAAATTCTTAAATCTACCAATAAACTCAATCAATTTTTCCTTAGCACTTTGTTTACAATGCATCAAATCAGTCAAAGACACTTGCAGGCCAATGTTGTTTTGAAATTGTTGAATAAAAGCATTGGCAAGTTGTGGAAATGAGTCAATAGAATAAGGAGGCAAGGAACAATACCATTGTAAGGCCTTGTCACAAAAATTTCTAGCAAACAGCTTGGCTAAAATCCTATGGTCATGAGCATAATCACTACAAAGGATTTGGAATGTTTTAACATGATGAATAGGGTCTCCTTTTCCGTTGTAATTCTCAAGACGAGACATATCAACTTGCTGAGGAATAGGAGTACGAATGATATCTCGAGACAAAGGACTTCCCATGTCACATGTAGGAATGCTAAACTTGTTTTGAGTCAAGGATGCAAGTTGTTGTTGTAAGGATGACATAGTTTGAGCCAAACTGATGATTGTTGAATCATTAGAAGAAATAGGAGGAGTAGCAACATTAGAAACACTAGGTAAAGTGTAAGAAGTTGCAGTAATAGAAGACACAACTGGAGGAACACTTGGAACTACAGTTGGAAGAGGATTGGAATAAGTAAAAGGAACATTATGATAAGAAGGTTGTAATGTAGGAAGGGACATAGGAGGAACACTCATAAGAATAGAGGGAACTGTCATAGTCAGCAAAGAAGGAGTACAGGTAGGAATACTAGGTAAAGGAATAGAAGAAGGTTCTATACTAGTGACAGGAGGAATCAACCCTAAATCTTGAGCTTCTTGAGCTAAAGGTTTAACATTTGAATGGATGAGGTGAGTAATACCACGCAAGAGGTTAACACCTTGATCACTATCATGAAGAACTTTCTTAAGAGCTTCTATAGCTTGAATAGAATCTTGATTATGGTTTTCTTAAATAAGCCAATTACCCATTTTATCAAGTTTAGTTGAAATTTTTTGGACTTGTTTAGGAGGAACTATAAAAGCATCATCCTCATCACGAGATGAGTGAGAAGAGTTTTTCTCTATAATAGGATTGGAATCATGAAGAATCAAATTATCATCTGAGATCCTAAGGAAAGGAGAGGAAGACTCTGGATCAAAGGCACCCATAAGTCTATGACTTCATATAACCAGAATATTATAAGTAGGACTAGAAGTAGTAAAGCTCATAAACCAATGCAATGCAAATGAACTAAACTAAGTAAACATAAAGCGTGAATATTTTTGTATTTTTGGAAGAGATTTTGCAATAAAAAAAAAATTGTATTTTTGAAATATAGATGCAAGTAATTCTGGTTAGCATGCAAGATTTAACATAAAAGACAAATCTAACACCAAAAATATAAAGGGAAATCTAACACCACAAAACACAATAGGGCATCTAATTCCACAAAATAAAAGAGGGTAAGTATGTTGGGTTCACCAAAATGAATAGTATGAAAATGGGAATGGGGTTGAATAGTGGTAGATAAGATAATATGATATGAAGAGGGGGAATATAGGACCTATCCTTAATCCAAATTCCCAAAAGGAAAGAAAGATCCAAATGGATTAATCACAAAGAAGTGATCAATGCACAAATGAATCAAACAATGGAGAACATGAAGAAAGGAGGAAATCCTATAATCTACTATAGAAAGTATGTACTCAAAAATCTTAAATGAATAGAAGGTAAATACGAACTTCAAGATAAGGCAAATCTGGAAAATGTTGATTTTTGATGTCTATGCACAATTTCAGGAAATTCTGCAACCTGTTCTAGACTGGAAATTCTGAGACAGAGAAAAGCTAGAAAACTTTTATCCTTCTGAGGTCAGGTCGTCTTTGACCCAGATAGCGGGGAAAAGTCTTATCCAGGGGCACAATCCTACCCCCCACTTAAGGTCATCCCTAACCTGAAACAAATCCGATGGAAATTCTATTCGTGGATCTCAAAAGTTCACCGAAAAGGGTATCCAAATCTGAACTTCAATTCATTGTCCTGTACCTCTATCTGCAAGAAAAATGATTTTTTGTTATTTGGATGGGGGGTTTGCCTTGGTCAAACCCCAGTTTGGAATCAACCTTGAAATGTAATTGAAATTGCAATATGTATAAACAAAGTAAATGGAACTATTCACCTTGCTTATGTTGAAGTCCTTGTGGAGGATTCGAATCCTTAAATCCACAAGTAGGGATGCTCCAAATGAATGTAGAAATGTATGTAGGATGTCTCAAATCAATGGCATTAGATCTTCAACACCAATCTTGAATGGATCTTTTCATAGGAAGAGGCTTGGATGAATGTGGATGGAGAAATCTTCAACAAGAGGGCTCCATAGAGATTGAATCCTTCAATGGCTAACAATGGATTTCTTTGATGAATGCTTGAATGCTTGAATGCTTGAAGATGAATGAATGCTTTCTTTCTTTCCTTCTCCTTCTTGCTTGCTTGATTGCACTTGAGAGCTAGAACATGAAAGGTGGATAATGGATGTGAAAATGAGAGAGGAAGGCTTCCTTTTATACTGATCTAGGGCACAAACTTCTAGAGAGGATGACATTGGAGAATTAAATCCCAATTAATCTTAACCCCTAGAAATGGACCTATATTAAATGCAATTTAAGGGTCTACCATTCTGAAATCTGAAACAACCAACCCGAAAGCAGGAAAATAAAACTTTCTGAAGCCCGACATCCCAAAACTTTTAGAAACTAAAATTTGGACCTGGGATCAGGGATGAGGTTGACACTGCCCTAGGTCAAAGTTAAGGTTGACCTTGACGTAGGTCAGGGTCTAGGTCATCCTTGACCCAAAAAGTCAAAGTCTCCAATTTCTCAGAGAAAGTTTGTCAAAAAGAGGCTGAAAATAGGGAGAGAGAAGCAAAACAGGGGGGAAACAACCAGATCCATGCAAAGACCTAATCAAGGCACTTGACATGACCCCAGACCACTTACTCGGAGGGCTAAATGCTCTTATCATGGAATTGCTTCCATTTTAAGATGATACATCCTCTATGAAAGTGGTTTGACATTGGAAATAAATGGGAGTGGAAGAATTTGTATCTACCTTCCAAGGTGATGAATTTGATTAAGATGGATGCAATGACCTTTCACTCATGAAGAAGTTTCTCTGTGTTGAACCTTTTTTTCAATCTCGACACCTTCTCACCAGGGTCTAAGAAGCTCTGAAAGTCCTCTTTATAATTAGCCTTGGAATTATGTGGCAACTCTTTTCCCTCCATACTCGAACCAATCACAGCAGTGATGGTTTCTTCCAAAATAACAAAGGAAAACCCACCAATGGTGACCTTCCCATCCACCCAAGACTTGGAAAACTTCTGGGAATGTTCAAGGTTGAAACCCTTCATACCCTTGACATAGTTGTTAGCTTGGTCATTTGTAATAATCTTCCACACCTTCTCATCTTTATTGAATTCCTTGTAAGTTTCCATCTCAATGTGATTTAAATCCCCACCCATCGTTCTAGCAGAGAAGCCACAACTATATAGAGCCCCAAGAACACCGAAAATAAAAAACCACTGCATATTTATCAAGCCCAAAGGAAATCACATAAACACATTTTTTTTGGCTCAAATAACCACAATATGTAGATAAAAATCTAGAACCCAAATGCAAGATTCGAGAGGAGTACTCAACATATCTTTTCATCCTGAAGTTATGTGATGTCTTCATTATTGCCCAGGTTGGCAATATCCCTTCCAATCTCTACACAAACTACCCCAGGGAGCGAATTCATGCCTTCCTAAAAAATGATATTTTCTATGAATCTACCTTCTGTCACAATCCTATATGCGGTGTTGTTACCCTCCTGGAAAGTGTTTTGTCAATGAAACACCTCCAATATGGTGAGGTGACTAGAATTTTTTTCAAAAATATGCACCATTTCCCATCTCACCTTGTACTTTCTAGTCAGGGTCATAATTACATTCATCGCGTCACCCTCCACAATGATCTTTTGATAACCATGAGTAACCACTAACCTCACCTCATGGTAAACTACATACACCTCTGCCACGTGGGTAATTTGAGATCCTAAGTTCACCATGAACACTACCAACATGGCTCCCCACACATCTTGAATGCGATCACCCCCACTTGCCCAACCTGGGTTCCCTAGAGAAGAGTCATCAAATCTTAATTTGACCTATCTAGGATGAGGGGGACCACTTAACCAAGTTTATTAACCTAATCTTAAGGGATTTATAACTAAGAAGATAACTGAAAAGAGCCCATCTTCTGGCAATATCCTAGTCATCAAAAAAGGGAGGGGTGGAATGATTAGAATGAAAAATATTAACCATGCTTTCCTTAATATTGTTAACAGTGGAATGAAAGAAAACCTTCTCATTAGTGACTTTGTTCTTGAAAATACAATTATTCATCTCCTTCCAAAGGGACTAGGTAGCATAAAGGAGGGAATACCACCACAACTCTCTCATGAAAGGGTGAGAGGAAGGGGGAAGCCAACTTTCAGAGATCACTTGGGGATCTGCCGACCAAACCCACTATCTATTGAAGAGAAACATTAACCTTTGTCTCAAGCTCCAAGAAAACTCACAAGAGAAGAGAAGATGATTAATGGTTACCTTATGGTTTTCACATAATGGACAACGGTTGACCAGTTGAATGCCTTTCTTCTGGAGATTATCCAGCATGAGAATATTCCTGTGACAGACCATCCACCAAAAGAACCTGACTTTTGACATCAACTTGAGGGTCCACATATTCAACCAATCAAACAACTGGGGCCAATTGGGGGAGAAGGGAAACTCCAAACTTGATAGAGTGAACCCTAGCAGAATTTTTGTTCCAAATTAATTTGTTTGGTTGATATGTTCTGTAGAATCTCTTGGAGTTGAGAAGTTGAAGTAATTTCATGGCAGTACCACGAACTAGCCCTTCAAACCACCCAAGATCAGTCTTCCACTTTGGGGAAGAAAGGGAGAGATTCCAATAATCACTAACATGAGTGCCTAGTCACTTCGTAAGGTAGATCTCCAAAGTAAGAAAAAGGGGATGGTAATCTAGAGGGGGTTGACTGATACAAGGGTCCTTCCAAAATTTGACTCTATGTCCATCACTAATCAACTAGAGACAACCTTGAAGAAGAGTGGGAATGGTTTTATCCAGATTGTTCCAAATATTGGAGCTAGTAGGCACTTGGCAGTCCATAAAGCTATGACCAACTCCATTTTGTGGATACTTCACTCTCATAATGTCAGCCCAATCTATAGAAGAGTTCGTGAGGTTCCACCTGACCTTAGAGAGAAACACCAGATTCAAAAGATGATAATCATAGACATTGAGGCCCCCATTTTCCTTTAGGGAGCACACTTTTCCCCATTCAACCAAAGAAAGTCTCTTTTTTTCTTCGATCCTAGACCAGAGAAACCTCCTCTTGATAGCATCTAGTTTTGTGGTCCAAGCAATCAACATATGGAAGAGAAACATAACATAGAGAGAGGTACTTTGAATGATAGACGTGAGCATCCAAATTTTACCGGCATTGCTAGAAATAAATCCTTTCCATGAGGCTAACTTAAGTTGCACACATTCAAGAAGACCAACCCAAACACCAAATTATCAACTTTTCCCATAGATAGTGGTATCCCTAGGTACTTTGAAGCCAAAACAATGATTTGACAGTCTAGGATGGATGCAATTTTAATCTGAAGGTGCCTTAGGGTGTTGAAAAAATAGAAGGCACTTTTATGAAGGTTAATCCTTTGACTAGACATGAGGGCATAATTCTAGAGCATCTTTTTCCAACAAAGGGCCTCCATGATAGTGGCCTCCCTCATAAACAGAGTATCAACAACAAATTATTAATGATATATCACTACCAAGGATGAGGATGGATTGAAACCCATAAGAGGACTAGAATCGATCAACCTGGAGAAATTCCTATCGAGAGCATCAACTAAAATAATAAAGAGGTAGGGTGAAATAGGGTCACCTTGATGAAGACCTCTGAAATCCAAAAAACTGTGCTTTGGTGAATCCATTGATAAGCATTGAATATTTAGGAGTGTGGAAACAACACTCAATAAGAGCCAAAATATTGTCATGAAAGCTAACTTTTATGAGAATAGCCAAAAGAAAATTCCACGAGACTAAGTCATAAGCTTTAGAAATATCAAGTTTCAAAATCATACTCTCCTTTTTACTTTTCTCCATATGGAATGAAGCACCCTGTGAATAGTAAGAATGACATCGGTGATCTACTTTCCTAGGACGAAGGCTTTCTGATGGGGATGAAATAGCTTGTTAAGGTAGGGCTTGATATGGTTGATAATTAATTTGGATAAAATTTTATAAATTGTGTTGTATAGGCTAATAGGCTTGAAATTAATTAATCTATTAGCCCTCACCACCTTAGGAATAAGGGCATTAAAAGTATCATTCAACTCTTTTATAATTTCACCAGAGGAAAATAAATCTTTAGTTGCCCAAAATAACTCTAGTCTAACAATATCCTAATATTTCTGAAAGAAGAGGTGAGGAAACCCATCTGGGCATGGGGATTTTTAGGGACTCAAGAAAAAGGTTATCTTCTTCACTTCCTCTAGGGTGACATGACATTCCATAGCACGGGCATCCTCTTGGGAGATGAAATTTGGAACATAATCCATCAAGGAGTCACACACCTCCAACGAATTGGTATTTACCAAAGGAACATGATTGAGAAGAGAAGAGAAGTAATTGACCACTTCATTCTCTATGTCTTCAGACGAGGTCAAACCCCCTCTAGGTTGATCAATTACCTTATGGAATTCCCCTTCTTGTGTTTCAAGGTAGGCTGATGGAAGAATTTGGTTTTTTTATCACCTTCCTTGATCCATTGGACATGGGATCTTTGCTTCTAGAAGGTGTCCTCTTTATTAATGAGGTTGATATCTATATCTACAAGCATTTTTACATCATAAGAAAGTGCAAAGTTTTCTGAACCACCTAATAAAGCCTCCTAATTCATCTCCTAATCTAAATAATACTTGGGTATGCATCAATTCAGCTGGTAAATTTATGAATCTAATCCATTTCGATGTCTTCTTGAATTTATATTGACTAGGGTTAAATTTAGGTTGCCACTCAATGAATTTAAAGTTATATCCTTTATAAAAGACATACTCACCATTTAACAATTTCGATTTCAAAGCTTCATTTCTACAATCTATGAACAAAAATTTATTAGGAAGAATGGTAATACTTACTTGGCCCGTGTATGTTTGTTCCCACCAGCTAGCGACGCTTTCAATAGGTTTCCTATTTGTACACCATTTGGAAAAACAACCATTTTTCTTGCAATGTTCCCTCAAACCCTTATAGTATACTTTTTTTTTTCATGACCACCACACTGGACATGTTTTGATAGTCTATCTCTTTAGGGTTTGATTCCTTCATCTTGTATTGCCAAAATAAAGTCTCAGGCCTAGGATTCCTATTTTCATTCCTCACCTAGTGCTTAAAATCATACCTAGTTTTATGGCACCCCAAATTTCCTTGAGTGTAGGAAATCATCTTGCCCCAATCTTGAATGCTATTAATAGAGATTTAGTTTTATAGAACCCTTCACACTAGCTTAGAGCAGAGAAAATCTATTATGAGCAGAGAGGCTTGGAGGATCATGTCAAAAATGTTCCTTTGGAGAAAGAAGGGGGGATTCCTTCTCCCTAGTGCCATCCAATTTTCTCCTGAGAAAAATTCTGGTGTCTATGATGTGATTGGCATCACCCAAACTTGCGATGGTTTGTTTTTAGACCGACGACCCCCAAACATACTTTCCCTAGCCCTAGTGCTCTACATCCTCCTTGTTTTTTTGTTTTTTACAGTCTACCACTCATGGTCATGTGAAGGGGGAGCCCTAGCCCCATATAAAAACCCTACACTTCGCAACATTTTTGCATTTGCAGGCAATTTTTCACATCTATTCCTTGTTACTATACACTAAATGATAATTTACATTTTTTTTTTTTACGTCAAACATTTTTAAAATTCAATCTTATAAATTGAATGAGTTTCTATATATATATATATATATATATATAATTTTATTTTTATTTATTTTTTTGATTGGTAAAAGGCCGAAGCCAAAGAATTATATTAATCATGTTAAAAGTGTTACAAAAGCCCTGCTCAGTGCAGGAGCTGGTAGGAAAGAGTGGGGCTGATAAAACCTCTAGCCTTGCTTAGCACCGTAGTCCGAATTCTGATACATAAAGATCTAAGAGGGCATATCCTCAGATTACCAAAAAGTTTTGTATACATAGAGTACCAAATTTATTATTTGTTCTTCCTTGTCCTTGATTGGGATAAGAAGTTTATTGTTTCCACATATCTGGCGAAGATGGAAATCCTTTCTTTGATCTGCTTAAATTCAGTCCTTAAACTTTGTGAAAACAATTATGAATCCATTTGTAGGGACAAAGTGGCTATTGTACAAGTCTATCTCTTAATCTAAATCCCGTGCGATAGCTTCTAATCCTCCTTTGCTTGCATATCTAAATTCTGGCTAAGATCCCTGTTAGTATGTCACAAGAATTATAATTGTAACTCAACACTACTTCTAAGCTTCCTAGAAATAAAGTAAGCTTCTTTTGATACCAACTCTTATTATAGCTCAAGCTGGAATAAGCTTCCTTAGTCTTCTTCAAAACCTACCAAAAAATGCTGGGGTCTCTGGCTTATTTTAGGTTATTAAGGATAAGTTCCTGGGATAATCATATCTAATTATATCATGGAAGATATAGTAAAAAATAACTCCTAGAATTAACTTAGCATTCAAGCTAAACTCAAGATGGATTCAAGATCATATTAACCATGTTTTCCCCCTTTACTGAGAGAATACTAAGTCTTAGATGAGTAAGATTTAGCGAAAGGAGCTTCAAATAAGGTTGAAACAATGAATTTTCTAGTCAAGACATTGGTCATCTATATTTCCCTTAGTGAGGAAAAGACCTCGTCATGAGATAAGTAAAGATGCATATAAAACACTCTAATAAACTTAATAGGCATAACTTCTGAAGTCCAAGAGGGAAAAAGATAACAGTAAAAATGTCATTATGGTCCTCTAATCTAGAAGTTACTGCAATGTGTTGAATTCACAATAGGAGACCTTCCTAACTGATCATACCATGCCAGAACAACCCAACAGAAAAGAGATAAGAGGTTATTTAATACTCCATTCGCTTACAAGTGAATCTTAAGATAGAGCTAATAGTATTTTAAAGACTTCTGAACAATCTTATCAGTCTGCATGGATACAAATTAATCCCAAATATTAGGAGAATTTAAGCCTAATATGTTAATTGGAAACCTATAGAAAGGAAGGTAGTCATTTTATTTGTAAATATGAAGAGGATATGCTATCAACAACATCCTGCAAGCTACCAAAAAAAAGCTATCCTACCCAAATGAATTGAATGTAAATTGTAGTGTTTTAAACTAAATTATGGGTGTATGATCTTAAGAACTTCAACATATGCATACTATCCTTATATATATATATTTATATATATATTCTATATATATATATATAGTATATATATATATATATAATATATATATATATATATATATATATATATATATATATATATGTATATATATATATATATATACATATATATATATATATATATATAATATATATATATATATATATATATACATATATATATATATATATATATACATATATATATATATATATATATATATATATATATATATATATACATATATATATACATATATATATATATACATATATATATATATACATATATATATACATACATATATATATATACAGATATATATATATACAGATATATATATATACATATATATATATATACATATATATATACTATATATATATACATACATATATATATAATATATATATACATACATATATATATATATATAT